>OX276415.1:18886187-18990023 GCA_946251805.1 Cybosia mesomella
GGCCCAGCCCTCTTCGCTGTCGACCATGGCGCGAACCACGGCCGGCAGCGAGAGGTCTTGTCCTATCTTACCTACTAGAGCCGAACGCTCCCCGCTCCAAGCCGTGCACACGACGCGCGTATGCTCCGCCGTGTCCACAGCCCCACCGCTACAGTGGCGACACGTAGGCTCCGGCTCGATGCCGACCACCTCCCACAAGTACTTCCCGAAGCAGCCGTGCCCCGTTAAGAGTTGTGTAAGGTGGAACGTTAGAGTCCCGTGCCGCCTTTCGACGTAGGGCCGCAGAATGGGTTGGATGGCCGAAACCAGTTCCTTCCCCACCGCGGACCCCTCTAGTCGGGTCGACCACCTTTCGAAGAGAACGTCGCGAGCTTGCGCTCTCCAAGTTCCGATCTCCTCCATGGTTGGCCAACCCCCGCCCCTGCGTACCAGAGTACTTCGCCGGTAAACCTGCGACAGTACCCCCGCCTCGAGATCCCACGGTAGACTGGCTGCGATTGCGCAAGCCGCCTCGTACGACACCGTACAGTACGCCCGAGCCGCTCTTTGCGCTATGGCTCGCTGCGGGCGCCGCAGCAAGACCATATTCTGAGCGCTCAGAGCATCTGCCCATATCGGCGCACCGTACAGTGCTTTCGAACGCAACACTCCGTCGTACAGGCGACGGCACGCACTACCCGGTCCCCCTTTGTTGGGGAGGAGCCTTGCGAGCATTCCGGCGTAGGCTAAAAGTTTCGGAGCCAGTTGCCGAAAGTGCTCCACAAACCCCCACCGACTGTCGAGAACGAGTCCTAAATACTTCATCCTCGACCCGACAGCGATGGAGGTGCCCCCTACCACGATTTTTGCGCCTACAGGTGGAGGTCTCCGAGGCCCGTGGAAAAACAGAGCCTCAGATTTTTCGAGAGCCACCCGGAGCCCTAACGCCTTGATGCGGCGCACTACTTGCGCCACACCAGCCGTGGCCAGCACCGCCGCATCGCGAAAATTGGGGGCCCGCGCGGTGACCAGGGTATCGTCGGCATAACAAAGTAAGGTTAGGTTAGGTTAGGTTTTTTTTTTTTTTTTTACGTGAGGAATGCTATTAGGCATGCTACCTCCGATATGGGGGGTATCTGGAGGCCGTATGTGGGACTCACCTCTTCGGGGCATACCCACTAAACCTCACGATGTCCACTTCATCGCCTTCAGGTCAGATCACAGGATAGGCAGGCGTTTGCTCACTGCGAACCGGCCGGCGTTGCCCAACGAGCGGGCTCGACTCCCAGGGGTTGGGCCAATGCCCTTCCCCTGTAACGTCACATGTTAGCGCCCCCTGAACACTAGGGGCGCCACATCGCGGGGCCATTATTAGGTCGGTGGATCCCCCGATCCTCCTTCCAAGGCCAGGCGGCTGGCGTACTGCATACGCCGCCGCCCCGACGCTGTGGGCCGGCGAGGAGGAAGCGTCAAACCGCTACGTTCCCTCTCTCTGAGCGTCTCTCGTTTTGCCGTCATGACTGTCTCAGCGAATGAGACGACGGCGGCCCAGCCCTCTTCGCTGTCGACCATGGCGCGAACCACGGCCGGCAGCGAGAGGTCTTGTCCTATCCTACCTATTAGAGCCGAACGCTCCCCGCTCCAAGCCGTGCACACGACGCGCGTATGCTCCGCCGTGTCCACAGCCCCACCGTTACAGTGGCGACACGTAGGCTCCGGCTCGATGCCGACCACCTCCCACAAGTACTTCCCGAAGCAGCCGTGCCCCGTTAAGAGTTGTGTAAGGTGGAACGTTAGAGTCCCGTGCCGCCTTTCGACGTAGGGCCGCAGAATGGGTTGGATGGCCGAAACCAGTTCCTTCCCCACCGCGGACCCCTCTAGTCGGGCCGACCACCTGTCGAAGAGAACGTCGCGAGCTTGCGCTCTCCAGCTTTCGATCTCCTCCACGGTTGGCCAACCCCCGCCCCTTCGTACCAGAGTAGTTCGCCGGTAAACCTGCGACAGTACCCCAGCCTCGAGATCCCACGGTAGACTGGCTGCGATTGCGCAAGCCGCCTCGTACGACACCGTGCAGTACGCCCGAGCCGCTCTTTGCGCTATGGCTCGCTGCGGGCGCCGCAGCAAGACCATATTCTGAGCGCTCAGAGCATCTGCCCATATCGGCGCACCGTACAGTGCTTTCGAACGCAACACTCCGTCGTACAGGCGACGGCACGCACTACCAGGTCCCCCTTTGTTGGGGAGGAGCCTTGCGAGCATTCCGGCGTAGGCTAAAAGTTTCGGAGCCAGTTGCCGAAAGTGCTCCACAAACCCCCACCGACTGTCGAGAACGAGTCCTAAATACTTCATCCTCGACCCGACAGCGATGGAGGTGCCCCCTACCACGATTTTTGCGCCTACAGGTGGAGGTCTCCGAGGCCCGTGGAAAAACAGAGCCTCAGATTTTTCGAGAGCCACCCGGAGCCCTAACGCCTTGATGCGGCGCACTACTTGCGCCACACCAGCCGTGGCCAGCACCGCCGCATCGCGAAAATTGGGGGCCCGCGCGGTGACCAGGGTATCGTCGGCATAACAAAGTATACCAACTCCCCGGAGATTTGCACCGCGCAGGACCCAGTCGAATCCGATGTTCCACAGGAGAGGCCCGAGGACCGACCCCTGCGGAACACCGCATGACATCTCTCGCCGGACGAGCCGATCGCGCGACGGATACGCGATCGCGCGCCCGACGAAGTAGTCCCCGAGCACTTGCCTAAGGTACTCGGGAACCTTGTGGTACCTAAGTGCCTCCGCGACAGTCGCCCAAGGAAGCGTGTTAAACGCATTCGCGATATCCAGCGAGACCGCAAGGACCACTTCTCCCTGGTCGACTGCCTCCCCCACGCGTTCCCGCAAGTGCGAAATGGCATCTAGGGTTGACCTCCCGCGGCGAAAACCAAATTGACCGTCGTGCAAGTCTGGTCCTACCCCCTCCAGGTGCTTGACGAGACGAGCACTGATCACCCGCTCGAACAGCTTGCTCATCTCGTCAAGCAGTACTATCGGGCGGTAGGCCGACGGTGACTCTTTTGGGCGGCCGTTCTTACCGAGAAGAACGAGCTTCCCGATCTTCCAAGTACGCGGGAATCTCCCCCCCGTCAGACATTCCGTCATGAGGGATCGCGTATCCTCCCCGATAATCGGCATCACCGAGGTGATCAGCCGTCCAGGTACTCCGTCCGGGCCTGGGGCGCCGTTCTTCGCCTTGAGTCGCAGAACGGCCACCTCCAGTTCCTCCTCGGACACGGGAGGAATGACCTCCGCCGCTGTTGGCTCCTGGTTACGTGACGACATGGTCGGAGGGACCCATTCGTCTGCCGCCGGAAATAGGGTGCTGACCACTTGTCCTACGAACGAGGGCTCCAGAGACCTGGTGAGTGGGGGCGCCCACGGTCGGAGCTTGTGGCTCATGACCTTGTATGGCCGCCCCCATGGATCTCTGTCGAGTGTCTCAAGCCACTCCCTCCAGGCCTCCTCCTTAGCCGACTTGATCGCTGCGCTGTAGACCGCACGGGCGGCCTGCCACGCAGCGCGAAGCTCCGCTTCCAAGACCAGGTCCCTAACCCGTCTTCCCCGGGCACGAGTGTACCGGCGTTGCGATGCCCAGCTCGCTTGCCGAAGCTCAGCGAGGTGCGGGCGCCACCAGTACACCTGTCTCCGAGGAGGAACCGGCCTTGCCCTACTCATAGCCGCGTCACAGACGCGAGTCAGCGAATCCTGGAGCTGCTCCGATTTTGCGTCCACGTCCAGATGGGTAGTGCCGGCACCAGCCCACCGTTCCACGATGGCCGCCTCGATAGCCAGCTCCCGATCCAGCGTGGCTACTCGCCAGCGCGGATTTTCTCCGCTAAGGGGACGGTTACTTGACCATGCAGCCGTCGCGGGCGAGGAGGAAATGTCGAACCGAATATATCGGTGATCGGACAAGTTCTCCTCTCCCTTGAAGACTCTCCAGTTGCGCACCCTGCGTGCCAGCGCGGGGCTGGCGAACGTCAGGTCAATAATCGATGTGCCTCCTTGGGGCCCTATAAACGTGTTCACCGTCCCCCTGTTGAGGAGCACCACGCCAGTAGACACCGCCCACTCTTCCAACGCTTCTCCTCTATCGTCGGTGTCCGGTGATCCCCAAGCACGCGAGTGCGCGTTGAAGTCTCCGGCAATCACGACATGAGCGGGGTGCACCCCTTCCACCATACCCCCGATTTCTAAGAGCAGTTGCTCGAAGTCAGCGAGGGTTTTGCTGGGAGGGCAGTACACCCCGATCACTGCGATGCCGCCTAAAGTGACCGTCACACATCCCCGGCCCCTCAAGACCTTCTCGAAGGGAGCGGAGCCGGGGACGTGCAGTTGCGTAACGATCGCAACTGAGCCGTCGAGGTCACTCGCCCAGTCGTCGCGGGGGCGAACGTAGTACGGATCGGAGATCACCGTAACCGACGCCTGCCACTGCGCCATGCACTGGAACAAATTGTCCTGAGCTCCGACGCAGTGGTTGATGTTCGCCTGCAGGAAGGAGATAGTCGCCATTTATGAGTGGGCCGTATCCATCGCCTCCTCGGTCTGCGAGAGATCGACAGACTGCGAGGGCGCCACGGGGCCACCCTTCGCCGCCTGCCGTCCCTGGGGTCGCTTGCCCCGCTTCTGGTCACCCGCTGCGCAGTCTTTGCTGCCCAGCCGGTGACCAGACGCCTTGCCCCCTGCCGCGCATATCGGACAGTGGGGTTCGGCAGTGCACGCTGCGGCCGCATGGCCGGGCTTACCGCAGTTGAAGCAAAGCCCACTGCGGTCGATGCCCACAGTGCACTTCACTCCGATGTGGCCCGGTTCCAGACAGCGGAAGCACCGCTGCTGTCTGGGCTCTAGGAGTGTTGGTCGGACGACCGACCACCCGACCAAGATTCGGCGACCATCGGTCACCCTTTGGGCTGCGGCGGTAGGGCACTTAACCCAGACCGACCCCAGCCCACCAGGTGGGCGATTGATCTCGCCAACCTTTACGGCCTCTGTGGCACACCCTCCCTCGGCTGCGATGGCCGATGCCACTTTCGCTTTAGTGGCCGCGTCATCCAGGCCGGAGATGCGCAGTTCTGCGCATTTCTCCGGTCGAGACACGCGGACCACGTCGCCCAAGACTTTTTTGAGCTCGGTGGCTAGCCCGTTCGCCTTTTCGGCGTTACCGGCGCCAGCCACCTCGAGGATCCGTGCCCCCGTCGCCGCCTTGCGGAAGCGGACACCATCGATCCCTAGGCCTTTGAGATCGATGGATTTTTCCGCCTCCGCAAGGACGGCCGCATATGTTGCGCCCTGCTCCACCGCGCCTGGCTGCAGGGTAATGACCACTGCTGCTGTACGCGGGGGGCGGAGTTTAGGGCCCGCCTTTTTTGGGGCCACAGCCGGAGCGGGTTTCGCTGCTGGCTTAATCGGGCCCCGCTTCGCCACCACAGTCCATCCCTCGTCCATCGACGAGGGGGGAGGTGGCAGCGGGCGAGGTGGTTGAGCGGCAGCTGCCTGTTTGGCAGCTGCGCTCTTCCTCGCTTGCCGTTTCTTTTTTTTGTTGCCTGGGGCAGTCTCCGAGGTTGAAGGCAACCTCGAAGGTTGTGCCTGCTCAGGCACGGACGCCGCGGGTTTGGCCACCTTAGGTGGCGCCTGCTTAGGCGTAGATGCCGCAGGTGTGGCCACCACAGGTGTCGCCCCGCGAGCGGCCTTGGCCTTGGCCTTAGCCTTGGCCTTAGACGCGGGGGGTGCGGTGGGCGCCGACGCGGGGAGCGCTGACTCTTCTACGCCTATGGCAGAAGAGGATGCGGAGGCAGCAGCGGCGGCATTCCGAATGTCCGCCTGAAGCGGAGGACGGAGCCGTTTTTCGGGTAACAGGCGGTCCTGTATCCCCTCGAGCCGCGCGTCGACCATGAACGCGATCTCGTCGCGACTCATAGTGAGGGGAGCCGAGTCCGCCCGCTCCCTCAAAACTCCTATTTCGGCACGGAGGGTGACCAGCTCGGCCTGAAGCCTGGCCACCTCGTCCGACTCTGTGCGAGACCTCAACTCGCGGGCGTACTCCAGGATGGAGCTCGCCGCGAGATTGAGGTCCCGCACATATTGACCCTTCAGACGTGACGACTTTTTCGCCACCGTCTGAACGGTCCCTACAGCTGCCTCTATGGCCTGTGTCAACTCCTCAGCCCGTAGGTGAGCAGATGACACGGTCGCCTGTTGTTGCGGTTTGCTCGGTTTTAGAAGGAATGACTCCTTCTGCTGCCGCAGCTCCTCCGCCAGTTCCTCCTCTGCCCGAAGTTGGAGCTCTCGCTCCTTGGCCAGGTTGAGCTCGGCCTTGGCTTTCGCCAGGCCGACATACTGGCCTGTGGTCGGGGGTCGACCACGCAGTTTCTTGCCACCGACCTCAGCGGCATCCACTCGGTCTCCCGACTCGGAGCAGTCCCCGTCCGACGCAGAGTTTGCGCGTTTCCGCCAAAGTCTGCCCGGGGAGGACGGCCGCGAGTCGACAGACACCACCGTGCCGACGCTGGTGTCGGTGGAAGACTCCGACAGAGTTTGCGTCCTAGAGCCTAGACGAGGCAGTAGGACGCGCGCCTCCTTGCAAACCCCTGGGAGGGAGGATTGAGACCTTTCGGTCCCTCTCCCCGACCCCTCAGGGTTAAAAGCCCCCAGGAGGGGAGATCGGGGCCTTTCGGCCCCTTTCCCCGCCCCCTTAGGGTCACGCGCACCTCGGAGAGGAGAGCGGGACCTCTCAGTCCCACTCCCCGCCCCCTGAGGGCCAGAACACTCGTCAGACATCGTTTCCGATGTCAGACGACCTCTAACCGTATTGGCGCTGAGAAGCACCGTTTTGTTGGTACTGAAAAGTACCGCAAGCTCAGAAGTAACTGATCGCTCTAAATGCCCCTCAAGTATCGAGCCAGAGATTCGGTCACCCGCCTGCCACTCCGTTACGGTGGTCAGGTCGGGGTCCAGGGCCGGACGACAAGGACGTACTCAAAGCTCACTTACGGGGGCCCGCCCCAGGTTAGGTTAGGTTAGGTTAGGTTAGGTTTTTTTTTTTTTTTTTTTTTTTTTTTATTAAGTCCCACCGGAATACTCTGAATAGCATTCCGGTGGTCCTATTCGTAGGTACCTCAGCCTTAAAAGTAGCCGAGCCCTTGTTTGCTGTTGTTAAATTTTTATTTGTTAATTATTATTTAAATTTGTAAAAAGGTTTGCTGTGGATTTTACTTGATTTATACTAGTAATTCTTGGTTTGAAGTTATTTGCCGAAATGAGTTGTTTATTGTTTATTGTGAATCACTTAAATTTGAATTTGTTTTGGTATGCCGAAGATTGATTATTTATTGTTAATTTCAATTGGTTATTTATTTTTAAGTGCCTATAATATATATATCAATAGTCCTACTATGCATTTATTTAAATGGAAGAGAATTAAATGTTAATTTTTGATTATTTGACTTTATGAATTTAATGCTGTATTGTTGTTTGATTTTTATAATATTGATTTTAATTGGTTATTTGGGGATGGGGATATAATTCTATTTGATTACTTTTTTAAAAATCATTTTGTGTGTAATTGTTGTCTGTATGTGTATGCGAACGGTTTATTCTGCCCCTTATTACATAATAAGGCAGAGAATACCCGGTATGTTTTCTAGTAACATGTGTAATCAGTAGTGTAGTGTGTACTGTGTATGGTTGGTTATGTGTATGTGTTGCATGTTGTTTATTTTATAATATGGAAGGAGCACGAGTTTTTATTTTAATTTATTATTGTGTTTTAATTTAGTTAGTTTAGTTTAATTTAGTTTAATTTATTAGATTTTTATAGATATTTGTTTGTGTTTTATTTTAGCGTAAATGTTTTATTGAAAGGCATATTTTTATATATGGAAGGAGCACGAGTTTTTATTTTAGTTTATTACTGTGTTTTAATTTAGTTACTTTAGTTTAATTTAGTTCAATTTATTAGATTTTTATAGATATTTGTTTGTGTTTTATTTTAGCGTAAATGTTTTATTGAGAGGCATATTTTATATATGGAAGGAGCACGAGTTTTTATTTTTTAGTTTATTATTGTGTTTTAATTTAGTTTAATTTTGAATTCTTTATGCCTAATTAATTACCAGGTGTTTATGTCGCAGTAGTATTAATATAATATTACTGCTAACATAGCTGGGTTTGTTTAAAGATAATAGTTTTAATTTAAAAGTTTTATGCGCTCCTATCTTCCAGTGTCGCGCGATGTCTCGAGTCGCCTTAGCAATATGCTACGGCGGCTCGAGCGATCGCGTCCCACTTCTTCCTTATGGGGCACTCTCCGCTGAAGGCGTGGTGGTGTGCAGGCGATACCCCGGCTCGGACACAGTTTATACATTTTGGGGGTTCGAAGGCTTTTTGAGCTGGGCAGCCATCGCGGTTATGAGGACCTCCGCAATGGCTGCACAAGTCTTCGGGCTCCTTGCAAAATTTCTTACTATGCCCGTAGCCGAGGCACCGCGTGCACTGGACGAGGGGCGACTGGTCCTCCACCGTCACTCGCTGGAGGTCGACGTGGAGTTTACCCACCTCAGTCGCCCTCGTCCAAATCTTGGGGGACACCGCAATTACGATATGCGCGCTGTTCGGATTTCGAGCTTTCTTTTTATATCTTATTGTCATCCTAGCTTCTTCCTCGTCGAGGCCGCCAAAAACCCCCCGGTTCTGATTCCTGAGGGCGCGCAGAATGTCATCATCGCTGTTGACACTCAGCACGTCCCTCAGGACCAGAAGCGGGTCCTTGTTTTTGACCGCCTCGACGACGAAGCGCTCTTTCATTCCATCCAATTTACCCTTCACCTTATCGCGTTCCTCTCTCGTTCTGCATGCGACAATCAGTTTTCTGTCCTTTGCTTTCCTCACTCTCTCGACTTGGACCCATCCTTCCTTCGCATCCATCGCTTGCCTTACCTTTTCAAAAAGTATGTCGCAGGTGTCCATATCATCCCTCGAGGAGACAACTACCGAGTGCAGCGCCGCAGGTGCCAAAGACTTAGCTTTGGACTGGCCTGCGGCTACCGCACCAGCGTACGTTGTCCCCCCGAAGGTTCCACTTTCCTTCAGCTCATCTAGTTTCCTTGCATTATCCTGAAGTAGCTTGTAGTGTTCCTCCAATTTTGTAAGGACGCTACTCTCCCACCCGTCTCTTGGCGGCTCTACCACGCTGTGTGTGGAGTGTGGAACCGGCACATTCTTAGTTTTCAACACTTCTATTTCATTCTTCATTCTTTCATTACTCTTCTTTCCTTCGTCATTTTCCTTTCTTAACCTGTCATTCACTTTTTCTAGCTCTTTGATCCTTAACACTTCCCTCCTCGCTTTCTCATTTGCCGCCTCCAAATTTCTCACCTTGGTAGCATTGTCTCTTTCACTCTTTTCCAGTTCCTTGATCCTATTCTTAAGCTTTTTCAATTCCTCATTCTCGCTTTCACCTTTCTTTCCTACGTTCTGACATTCCGGTCCACACTTATTCTTCTCTCTCAGTTCCTCTATCTCTTTTATGGAACTTTCCCTCAACTTATCTAATGCCTCTACCACTTCGGACAACTCGTCACTGCACTCTTTCGAGAAATTTCTGTAAAATTCCAGCTTTTCTTTCGTTTCCTTTAATTCTTCTTCCATTTTCTCTATCCTGTCATCCGTCTCTTTCACACACGTACCACTCCCTTTCACCTTATTCTCATTAACTTCATCTTTAACTAGCTGGTACAGTAAATCGAGTGCTTTTGTAATCCCTTCTTTTATATCCGTTTTTAAATTTCTTGATCTCCCCAAGTGGGTTTTTGCAGTAACCAAGTGCTGCTTGGCTTCCTGCACACGGGGGTTTATTTTTACGGGAGCCTTAGATGATTCGGCTACCCTGGCGGTGATATCGGTCTTCTTGGTGTCCTTGGCAGGCCCAGTGCCAGCAGTGGTTGAAGTCTGACCTTCCCACTCACTGGCACTCTTCCTGACATTGACCCCAGAGGGACCCGGCCTTTCGCTGTCGACAGATGGGCGTCTACCAGCGATCGGAGTCCTGACTGTTGCCATTTTTTATTTATTTAAAAACAATTTTATAAACAATTGCAATAAATTCGGGGGCGTGAGTGGCAGAAGCCTAATAAATAACACAATTTAAAATACTTAAGACTAAAAAGAAATGTAAAAAATGTAAAGAAGATGAAGAAGTCGTCTAGATTGACAAAAACTTAAAAACTAATTCCTACCAGAAAACTGAATAGGAAATACGACACAAATATGAATTAAAACCTGGCCCAATAGGGGTCCTACGTCAAAAACAAAAACAACAATTGTGGATTACGAAAAATAAATTAAATTGCTACAATTTTCTCCAGTTGTTGGCCACCCCTGGCAAAAGTCTTGGCCCTCAGGCACAACAATTGGGTGGGCGGGCGGGAAATTTTTTGAAAGTATAGGTCGCAGCGGGACGCGGGTGGTGTCAAAAGACGCGGGGCGTCGAGGCGCAGAAGGCGATGTGGAGATCGGCTGGACCTTTTATGATGAAATTTCGAGATATTAATAGAAATGTAAATTTTTGCTAATTATCAGAAAAACTATAAGTCCCAGGATAACCCGAGTGGTGGCGATCGACGCGGGGGCCCTTGGCGCATCCACTGGTGTATGTATCTCAATAGGGACCTATAGAATTTTCTTTAGAAATTTAAGTTTTAAAACCAACGGGGTAAGCCGCGTGGAAGTGTATGTATACCGAGGGGATGTTGGTGGAAAGTCGTACAGGCGTGTAGGCCTGGGTGGTACGAGCCCCCAGAGGTATTACAACCACCGGTTACTTGCGTAAATTTGGAAAAATATGCAAAATACTGTAATTATTGAAGTCTGGTGAAAACTTTTTAGAAAATTTGAAAAACAACCGGCGAAAATTGATCCTATGTGTCGGTGCGAGTAGTCAAACGACGCGGAGCGTCACTGCGCACACTATCCACCTGTGAAACACTGAAAAACCTGTCCAAAAACACACAATAAAAGCCGATGACTGTCTACAGTCTGTCAAAAAACAAAAAGCGGCGAAAATTCAAAATTTTCAAAGAAAATTGTCAATAAAACTTGTGAGCGTGAAAGAGCTCGGCCGTACGCTTCTTTTAATGTATCACAACCTATGTATATGCTCAGTTTAAGGATCTCAAAAAGTCCAAAACACTCTGGAATAGGATCGCTAAGGTGGATTTCGCTATAAGTTATATACCTAGTTATATGTATAGAAATTTGAAAATTGCAAGTTTGTGCCGAAAGTATAGGTCGCAGCGGGACGCGGGTGGTGTCAAAAGACGCGGGGCGTCGAGGCGCAGAAGGCGATGTGGAGATCGGCTGGACCTTTTATGATGAAATTTCGAGATATTAATAGAAATGTAAATTTTTGCTAATTATCAGAAAAACTATAAGTCCCAGGATAACCCGAGTGGTGGCGATCGACGCGGGGGCCCTTGGCGCATCCACTGGTGTATGTATCTCAATAGGGACCTATAGAATTTTCTTTAGAAATTTAAGTTTTAAAACCAACGGGGTAAGCCGCGTGGAAGTGTATGTATACCGAGGGGATGTTGGTGGAAAGTCGTACAGGCGTGTAGGCCTGGGTGGTACGAGCCCCCAGAGGTATTACAACCACCGGTTACTTGCGTAAATTTGGAAAAATATGCAAAATACTGTAATTATTGAAGTCTGGTGAAAACTTTTTAGAAAATTTGAAAAACAACCGGCGAAAATTGATCCTATGTGTCGGTGCGAGTAGTCAAACGACGCGGAGCGTCACTGCGCACACTATCCACCTGTGAAACACTGAAAAACCTGTCCAAAAACACACAATAAAAGCCGATGACTGTCTACAGTCTGTCAAAAAACAAAAAGCGGCGAAAATTCAAAATTTTCAAAGAAAATTGTCAATAAAACTTGTGAGCGTGAAAGAGCTCGGCCGTACGCTTCTTTTAATGTATCACAACCTATGTATATGCTCAGTTTAAGGATCTCAAAAAGTCCAAAACACTCTGGAATAGGATGGTTAGGTTAGGTTAGGTTAGGTTAGGTTAGGTTAGGTTAGGTTAGGTTAGGTTAGGTTAGGTTAGGTTAGGTTAGGTTAGGTTAGGTTAGGTTAGGTTAGGTTAGGTTAGGTTAGGTTAGGTTAGGTTAGGTTAGGTTAGGTTAGGTTAGGTTGGGGTGCGACGGAACACCTCCTCGCGGTGCACCCTGGGCAACGTGGGCGATGACGCATCATTGATTGCTCCTCTGGAGTAGCTGGCGTCAACGTCGACGGCTAACGTTCCAGCCCTTTTCAGGGCTAGCTGACCCCATTGCACGAGGGGGTCGTGGTATGGCGGGCCTGCTAGGCCCGCGAGGGATCCGCGAGGATCCCAGATCCGAAAGGATCGAGGGACGGGTCGGCCCACTGCTCGCGCAGGGGCTGACAGGCATTCGTGCCGCCGTCGGTGATGGGAGGGGTGGCTGCCCTCCCGCGTCGCGTAATCTCCGGGTGATCGTCAAGGACCTGCATGCTAGCCACATGCGGGAAGATGTGATCTCGGAGGACGCGGGGCTTGCCTTCATTGGCCGGCCCGCGACAAGGAAAAGTCTATAAGACCCGACAGCGAAGTCGTAAAAACCTGTGGACACCTGGGGACCTCCACAGTATTTACCCCGCTTCCCGGAATGAGCGTCACCCGGGAAGTGTAATCCTTTCGTCTCATTCTCGTGGGATTAGTTTATGGATTCTTTAAAAACAAAACCAAAACCCAAAACCAAAAAGAAGAGCTCCAGAGCGAGCACAACAGCAGTAGACCTCGCTAAAAGCGACGCTGAGCTTTCAGAGGCCACTCCGGCCTCTGGAAGTGGTCAAGTCGGGACGGCAGCCTTTTGGCAGCCAGTGGTTGCATTGGCACGTACATCCAGCTTCCAATCGCTGGGTGAGGCGGAAATGGACGCAGGCACCTCAAGTGCTGCTACCTCGGTGAGGGGTTCAACGACTTCGTTGAACCTCTCATCGGAACTTTGGGGGGCGCGGAAGCGCCCACTGGTCGGTTCGACGGAGGACCTGGATGGCTCCTTCGAGTTTAGCGGTGTGCTTCCGCCCCCTGCGAAACTCTCCAGCGCAGGCAGGGGCCGATCGAGGCCGGGCACCCCGGACTTGAGAGTCAGTGCCACCCGCAAGGCTGAACTGGCGCAGCGGCGCCAAGAGGAAGAGCAGGCTGCGCTGGGGCGAGTTGAGCAGCTTACTGCCGAGCTCACCTCGAGCGTGAAGCGTGGTAGCAACCCGCACTCTGCAGCGGAGCTGCTGCAGAGGTCCCAAAAGAGCGTGGCCATAATTTTGGACGTGGCCACGAAGTCCTCCCAGCTAAAGGGGACTTACCAGAAGGCGCTCAAGGTGGCAGCTGCCAACTTGCTAGAGAACGCGGAGGTCCTTCAGGGTCGTACGGTTGACGACGAGAACCGGCGGCTCTGGGTGGCCTACAATCGCCTTAGCGCGGAAAACCTCCACCTGCAGGAGCAAATGCGGCAGATGGAGGCGGAGATACACCGGCTGTCGCAAGCTCAGCTGGCAACTGGCTCAGCGCCGGTGGCTGCGCCTGCATCACCTGCGGCGCCCGCATCCCCTACGGTGGCTGCACCTGCATCACCTGCGGCGCAAAGAGTGGCTTCACACGTAGAGCCTACGGTCCCCTCAGCATCTTCCTCAGCCCTGTTCTCACAGGAGCAAATGAGGGAGATTATGCTGAGCATAGGCCCGATGCTAGGCGCGAGGCTGGAGGCGTTGGAAGCGAGACTGCCTCCGGAGCCACGTCGCCTAACAACGGCGGCAATGAGAAGGACAGCGGCAGCAGCTACACGTCCGGCTCAGGGCCAAGGTGCCCAGGAGGGAAGACCTTCGGGATCTGCAGCAGCGCGTCCAAGGGAGAACTTCCCTCCCCTAAGACCGGTGCCGATACAGGCGTCCGCACGGGCTCCTGCCCAAACCCGACGTGCCACTCCTGTGGCAAACGTACCTGCTTCTTCTTCGACTCCCGTTCCCTCTACTTCCGCTCAACCGGACAGTGAGGGCTTCCAGGTGGTTGAGCGGAGGAAGAAGAAGAACAAGAAGAAGAAAAAGAAGACTGCGGCTGAGGCAGCTTCAGCCCCACAAGCCGGTGGCACAAAGGCCCGGAAGCCGAGGCTAACGCCGCCCAAAACCGCCGCCGTGGTAATCACGGTGGGACCGGAGGCGGTGGAGAGAGGCCTCAGCTACGGCGAGGTCCTCCAGCGGGCCCGTCGGGGCATCGACGTCTCCGACATCGGAGGCGTTGGTGCTCGAACGCGCCTCGCCCGAACGGGAGCTCGTATCCTCGAGTTCCCGGGCGAGGAGGGTGCAAGGAGGGCCGACGCCGTGGCCCAGAAATTGCGGGGTCTGTTCGACGGGGTGGTGGGAGTGAGGATCGCCAGACCCACTAAATGCGCCGAGGTGCGCATTTCGGGTCTGGCGGACTTTACCACGCCTGACGACGTCCGGGAGGCAATAGCCTCCGCTACCAATTGTGGTCCGGAGCAAGTCAGGGTGGGCCCCATCCGCCCCGGTCCCGGTGGTGTTGGCGCGATTTGGGCGAGCTGTCCAGTAGCGTCGGTCAAGGCCTTGGCCGACGCCGGAAGACTCCTCGTGGGCTGGATCTCAGCCAGGGTCACGGTCCTGGCGAGCCGGCCCATGAGGTGTTACAAGTGTATGGCACCTGGGCACGCTCGCCCAAAATGCACGAGTTGTTTTGACTGCAGCGGATTGTGCTTCCGCTGCGGTCAGCCCGGGCATAAGGTGGCGGAATGCTCTGCCACCCCTCGTTGCCCGGCGTGCGCCGCGGGCAATCTGCCCGCCAACCACATGGTGGGCCGTGAGGGCTGCAAACAGCCCCGCCTACCGACTTCCGGGCAAAGGGCTGGTCGATCGACCGAGCCCGCTCCCAGTGGTGCAGTGCCACCGTCGTCGTCGCCGTTGCACATGGAGGAGGATGTTGTAGTCGAGATCCATTAATGGACCACGACTGCAGCATCCTTCAAGTGAACCTAAGCCACTGCGCCGGTGCGCAGGACCTTCTCCTGCAAAACATGGCGCAGTGGTCGATAGGCCTTGCCGTAGCCGCGGATCCGTGCATCGTCCCGAACCGCCCCAACTGGGTCGGGTCATTTTCGGTGCACGGAAACGTGGCAATCGTCGCCTCCACGGCGCTTCATTTCCCCCCCTTGTCGCCAAGAGACAAGGGTCCGGGAGATGTCGCTGCCGACCATCCGGAGGTTGAGCGATTTCGGGGACTTCATCCTTCGACTGAAGACCTCGATGCGGCAAGTGACCTTGGGTCACGTGCTGGTCGTGGGGGACTTCAACGCCTGGTCTGGGCGTGGGGGTCCTCCAGGGCCGGCTGCCGCGGCGACGTCGTTAGGTGTTTCACCGCGGTCGCGTCCTTCTGCGAGGTAGTCATCTCGCGGAAGGAGGCGGCGGAGATGATCAACGAGGCAGACTGCCTCGCAGATCTGATCTGCCGCTCGCGAACTGGGCGGTGTGGGCGCGCATTCTTGCGCCTCATGCCGCCCTAGTGGGGCCGTGGGTGGACGGGCCGGGGATTGCCCTCCACCCGCAGTAGAGCCCCCCGCGAAGGGGTGATGTCCTGGTGTGCCTGGACATCGCCTAGAAGACGGGCCCGCACCGCACCTTTGCGGGCCGGCGCTTGAGTGTTCCGTCGATGAGTGCGAAGTATTTCCGACGGTTCACTCACTAAGTCGCAGTGTATGGCACACGGCAGGTTGTTTTAGTGTGGTGAGAGCCCCACATAACCGCGCGGCGTCCCCGCGCTGCGCGGTATGCGGATGAGGTACATTTTTTCCTGCCTGAACAAAAAAAAAAAAAAAAAAAAAAAAAGGTTAGGTTAGGTTAGGTTAGGTTAGGTTAGGTTAGGTTTTTTTTTTTTTTTTTTTTACGTGAGGAATGCTATTAGGCATGCTACCTCCGATATGGGGGGTATCTGGAGGCCGTATGTGGGACTCACCTCTTCGGGGCATACCCACTAAACCTCACGATGTCCACTTCATCGCCTTCAGGTCAGATCACAGGATAGGCAGGCGTTTGCTCACTGCGATCCGGCCGGCGTTGCCCAACGAGCGGGCTCGACTCCCAGGGGTTGGGCCAATGCCCTTCCCCTGTAACGTCACATGTTAGCGCCCCCTAGGTTAGGTTAGGTTAGGTTAGGTTAGGTTAGGTTAGGTTAGGTTAGGTTTTTTTTTTTTTTTTTTTTTTACGTGAGGAATGCTATTAGGCATGCTACCTCCGATATGGGGGGTATCTGGAGGCCGTATGTGGGACTCACCTCTTCGGGGCATACCCACTAAACCTCACGATGTCCACTTCATCGCCTTCAGGTCAGATCACAGGATAGGCAGGCGTTTGCTCACTGCGATCCGGCCGGCGTTGCCCAACGAGCGGGCTCGACTCCCAGGGGTTGGGCCAGTGCCCTTCCCCTGTAACGTCACATGTAAGCGCCCCCTGAACACTAGGGGCGCCACATCGCGGGGCCATTATTAGGTCGGTGGATCCCCCGATCCTCCTTCCAAGGCCAGGCGGATGGCGTACTGCATACACCGCCGCCCCGACGCTGTGGGCCGGCGAGGAGGAAGCGCAAACCGCTACGTTCCCTCTCTCTGAGCGTCTCTCGTTTTGCCGTCATGACTGTCTCAGCGAATGAGACGACGGCGGCCCAGCCCTCTTCGCTGTCGACCATGGCGCGAACCACGGCCGTCAACGGGAGGTGTTGTCCGATCCTACCTACTAGAGCCGAACGCTCCCCGCTCCAAGCCATGCACACGACGTGCGTATGCTCCGCCGTGTCCACAGCTCCACCGCTACAGTGGCGACACGTAGGCTCCGGCTCGAAGCCGACCACCTCCCACAAGTACTTCCCGAAGCAACCGTGCCCCGTTAGAAGTTGTGTAAGGTGGAACGTTAGAGTCCCGTGCCGCCTTCCGACGTAGAATTCGTCGCAGAATGGGTTGGATGGCCGAAACCAGTTCCTTCCCCTCCGCTGACCCACTCCGACGCAGTGGTTGATATTCGCCTGCAGGAGGGATACAGTCGCCATTTATGAATGGGCCGTATCCATCGCCTCCTCTGTCTGCGAGAGATCGACAGACTGCGAGGGCGCCACGGGGCCACCCTTCGCCGCCTGCCGTCCCTGGGGTTGCTTGCCCCGCTTCTGGTCACCCGCTGCGCAGTCTTTGCTGCCCAGCCGGTGACCAGATGCCTTGCCCCCTGCCGCGCAGAGCGGACAGTGGGGTTTGGCAGTGCATGCTGCTGCCTTATGGCCAGGCTGCCCGCAGCTGAAACACAGTCCGCTACGGTCGATGCCCACAGTGCACTTAACTCCTATATGGCCCGGTTCCAGACAGCGGAAGCACCGCTGCTGTCTGGGCTCTAAAAGTGTAGGTCGGACGACCGACCACCCCACCAAAATTCGGCGACCATCGGTCACCTTTTGGGCTGCGGCGGTAGGGCACTTAAGCCAAACCGACCCCAGCCCACCAGTTGGGCGATTGATCTCGCCAACCTTTACGGCCTCTACGGCACACCCTCCCTCGGCTGCAATGGCCGATGCCACTTTCGCCTTAGTGGCCGCATCATCCAGGCCGGAGATGCGCAGTTCTGCGCATTTCTCCGGTCGGGACACGCGGACCACGTCGCCCAAAACTTTTTTGAGCTCGGTGGCTAGCCCGTTCGCCTTTTCAGCGTTACCGGCGCCAGCCACCTCGAGGATCCGTGCCCCCGTCGCCGCCTTGCGGAAGCGGACACCATCGATCCCTAGGCCTTTGAGATCGATGGAATTTGCCGCCTCCGCAAGGACGGCCGCATAGGTTGCGCCCTGCTCCACCGCGCTAGGCTGCAGGGTGATGACCACTGCTGCCGAACGCGGAGGGCGGAGTTTAGGGCTCTTCTTTTTTTTTGGGGCCACAGCTGGAGCGGATTTCGCTGCCGGCTTAGTGGGGCCCCGCTTCGCTACCACAGTCCATCCCTCATCCGTCGACGAGGGGGGAGGTGGCAGCGGGCGAGGTTGGTGAGCGGCTGCTGCCTGTTTGGCAGCAGCGCTCTTCCTCGCTTGCCGCTTCTTTTTTTTATTGTCACCTGCGGCAGTCTCCGAGGTTGGAGGCAACCTCGAAGATTGTGCCTGCTCAGGCAGGGACGCCACGGGTTTGGCCACCTTAGGTGGTGCCTGCTTAGGCGTAGACGCCTCAGGTGTGGCCACCACAGGTGTCGCCCCGCGTGCGGCCTTGGCCTTGGACTTAGCCTTGGCCTTAGACGCGGGGGGTGCGGTGGGCGCAGACGCGGGGAGCGCTGGCTCTTCGATGTCTATGGCCGAAGAGGACGCGGAGGCAGCTGCGGCAACATTCCGTATGTCCGCCTGAAGCGGAGGACGGAGCCGTTTTTCGGGCAACAGGCGGTCCTGTATCCCCTCGAGCCGCGCGTCGACCATAAAAGCGATCTCGTCGCGACTCATAGTGAGGGGAGCCGATTCCGCCCGCTCCCTCAAAACCCCTATCTCGACTCGGAGGGTGGCCAGCTCGGCCTGAAGCCTGGCCACCTCGTCCGTCTCTGTGCGAGACCTCAGCTCGCGGGCGTACTCCAAGATAGAGCTTGCCGCGAGATTGAGGTCCCGCACATATTGACCCTTCAGGCGGGACGACTTCTTCGCCACCGTCTGAACGGTCCCTACTGCAGCCTCTATGGCTTGCGTCAACTCCTCAGCCCGAAGGTGAGCAGATGACACGGTCGCCTCGTTGTGCGGTTTGTGCGGTTTCAAAAGAAATGACTTCTTCTGTTGCCGCAGCTCCTCCGCCAGTTCCTCCTCCGCCCGAAGTTGGAGCTCACGCTCCTTGGCCAGGTTGAGCTCGGCCTTGGCTTTCGCCAGGCCGACATACTGGCCTGTGGTCGGGGGACGACCACGCAGTTTTTTGCCACCGGCCTCAGCGGCGGCCACACGGTCTCCCGACTCGGAGCAGTCCCCGTCCGATGCAGAGTTTGCGCGTTTCCGCCAAAGTCTGCCCGGGGAGGACGGCCGCGAGTCGACAGACGCCACCGTGCCAACGCTGGTGTCGGTGGACGACTCGGAAAGAGTTTGCGTCCTAGAGCCTAGACGAGGCAGTAGGACGCGCGCCTCCTTGTAAACCCCTGGGAGGGAGGATTGAGACCTTTCGGTCCCTCTCCCCGACCCCTCAGGGTTAGAAGCCCCCAGGAAGGGAGATCGGGGCCTTTCGGCCCCTTTCCCCGCTCCCTTAGGGTCGCACGCACCTCGGAGAGGAGAGCGGGACCTCTCAGTCCCACTTCCCGCCCCCGGAGGGCCAGAACACCCGTCAGACATCGTTTCCGATGCTTGACGTCCACTAACCTTGTTGGCGCTGAAAAGCACCGTGGTTTGGCACTGAAAAGTGCCTTAAGCGCAGAAGTAACTGCTCGCTCTAAATGCCCCTCAAGTATCGAGCCAGAGATTCGGTCACCCGCCTGCCACTCCGTTACGGTGGTCAGGTCGGGGTCCAGGGCCGGACGACAAGGACGTACTCACAGCTCACTTACGGGGGCCCGCCCCAGGTTAGGTTAGGTTAGGTTAGGTTAGGTTAGGTTAGGTTAGGTTAGGTTAGGTTAGGTTAGGTTAGGTTAGGTTAGGTTAGGTTAGGTTTTTTTTTTTTTTTTTTTTTTTTTACGTGAGGAATGCTATTAGGCATGCTACCTCCGATATGGGGGGTATCTGGAGGCCGTATGTGGGACTCACCTCTTCGGGGCATACCCACTAAACCTCACGATGTCCACTTCATCGCCTTCAGGTCAGATCACAGGATAGGCAGGCGTTTGCTCACTGCGATCCGGCCGGCGTTGCCCAGCGAGCGGGCTCGACTCCCAGGGGTTGGGCCAGTGCCCTTCCCCTGTAACGTCACATGTTAGCGCCCCCTGAACACTAGGGGCGCCACATCGCGGGGCCATTATTAGGTCGGTGGATCCCCCGATCCTCCTTCCAAGGCCAGGCGGCTGGCGTACTGCATACGCCGCCGCCCCGACGCTGTGGGCCGACGAGGAGGAAGCGTCAAACCGCTACGCTCCCTCTCTCTGAGCGTCTCTCGTTTTGCCGTCATGACTGTCTCAGCGAATGAGACGACGGCGGCCCAGCCCTCTTCGCTGTCGACCATGGCGCGAACCACGGCCGGCAGCGAGAGGTCTTGTCCTATCTTACCTACTAGAGCCGAACGCTCCCCGCTCCAAGCCGTGCACACGACGCGCGTATGCTCCGCCGTGTCCACAGCCCCACCGCTACAGTGGCGACACGTAGGCTCCGGCTCGATGCCGACCACCTCCCACAAGTACTTCCCGAAGCAGCCGTGCCCCGTTAAGAGTTGTGTAAGGTGGAACGTTAGAGTCCCGTGCCGCCTTTCGACGTAGGGCCGCAGAATGGGTTGGATGGCCGAAACCAGTTCCTTCCCCACCGCGGACCCCTCTAGTCGGGTCGACCACCTTTCGAAGAGAACGTCGCGAGCTTGCGCTCTCCAAGTTCCGATCTCCTCCATGGTTGGCCAACCCCCGCCCCTGCGTACCAGAGTACTTCGCCGGTAAACCTGCGACAGTACCCCCGCCTCGAGATCCCACGGTAGACTGGCTGCGATTGCGCAAGCCGCCTCGTACGACACCGTACAGTACGCCCGAGCCGCTCTTTGCGCTATGGCTCGCTGCGGGCGCCGCAGCAAGACCATATTCTGAGCGCTCAGAGCATCTGCCCATATCGGCGCACCGTACAGTGCTTTCGAACGCAACACTCCGTCGTACAGGCGACGGCACGCACTACCCGGTCCCCCTTTGTTGGGGAGGAGCCTTGCGAGCATTCCGGCGTAGGCTAAAAGTTTCGGAGCCAGTTGCCGAAAGTGCTCCACAAACCCCCACCGACTGTCGAGAACGAGTCCTAAATACTTCATCCTCGACCCGACAGCGATGGAGGTGCCCCCTACCACGATTTTTGCGCCTACAGGTGGAGGTCTCCGAGGCCCGTGGAAAAACAGAGCCTCAGATTTTTCGAGAGCCACCCGGAGCCCTAACGCCTTGATGCGGCGCACTACTTGCGCCACACCAGCCGTGGCCAGCACCGCCGCATCGCGAAAATTGGGGGCCCGCGCGGTGACCAGGGTATCGTCGGCATAACAAAGTATACCAACTCCCCGGAGATTTGCACCGCGCAGGACCCAGTCGAATCCGATGTTCCACAGGAGAGGCCCGAGGACCGACCCCTGTGGAACACCGCATGACATCTCTCGCCGGACGAGCCGATCGCGCGACGGATACGCGATCGCGCGCCCGACGAAGTAGTCCCCGAGCACTTGCCTAAGGTACTCGGGAACCTTGTGGTACCTAAGTGCCTCCGCGACAGTCGCCCAAGGAAGCGTGTTAAACGCATTCGCGATATCCAGCGAGACCGCAAGGACCACTTCTCCCTGGTCGACTGCCTCCCCCACGCGTTCCCGCAAGTGCGAAATGGCATCTAGGGTTGACCTCCCGCGGCGAAAACCAAATTGACCGTCGTGCAAGACTGGTCCTACCCCCTCCAGGTGCTTGACGAGACGAGCACTGATCACCCGCTCGAACAGCTTGCTCATCTCGTCAAGCAGTACTATCGGGCGGTAGGCCGACGGTGACTCTTTTGGGCGGCCGTTCTTACCGAGAAGAACGAGCTTCCCGATCTTCCAAGTACGCGGGAATCTCCCCCCCGTCAGACATTCCGTCATGAGGGATCGCGTATCCTCCCCGATAATCGGCATCACCGAGGTGATCAGCCGTCCAGGTACTCCGTCCGGGCCTGGGGCGCCGTTCTTCGCCTTGAGTCGCAGAACGGCCACCTCCAGTTCCTCCTCGGACACGGGAGGAATGACCTCCGCCGCTGTTGGCTCCTGGTTACGTGACGACATGGTCGGAGGGACCCATTCGTCTGCCGCCGGAAATAGGGTGCTGACCACTTGTCCTACGAACGAGGGCTCCAGAGACCTGGTGAGTGGGGGCGCCCACGGTCGGAGCTTGTGGCTCATGACCTTGTATGGCCGCCCCCATGGATCTCTGTCGAGTGTCTCAAGCCACTCCCTCCAGGCCTCCTCCTTAGCCGACTTGATCGCTGCGCTGTAGACCGCACGGGCGGCCTGCCACGCAGCGCGAAGCTCCGCTTCCAAGACCAGGTCCCTAACCCGTCTTCCCCGGGCACGAGTGTACCGGCGTTGCGATGCCCAGCTCGCTTGCCGAAGCTCAGCGAGGTGCGGGCGCCACCAGTACACCTGTCTCCGAGGAGGAACCGGCCTTGCCCTACTCATAGCCGCGTCACAGACGCGAGTCAGCGAATCCTGGAGCTGCTCCGATTTTGCGTCCACGTCCAGATGGGTAGTGCCGGCACCAGCCCACCGTTCCACGATGGCCGCCTCGATAGAGGTTAGGTTAGGTTAGGTTAGGTTAGGTTAGGTTAGGTTAGGTTAGGTTAGGTTAGGTTAGGTTCTCCGGGGGTGCGACGGAACACCTCCTCGCGGTGCACCCTGGGCAACGTGGGCGATGACGCATCATTGATTGCTCCTCTGGAGTAGCTGGCGTCAACGTCGACGGCTAACGTTCCAGCCCTTTTCAGGGCTAGCTGACCCCATTGCACGAGGGGGTCGTGGTATGGCGGGCCTGCTAGGCCCGCGAGGGATCCGCGAGGATCCCAGATCCGAAAGGATCGAGGGACGGGTCGGCCCACTGCTCGCGCAGGGGCTGACAGGCATTCGTGCCGCCGTCGGTGATGGGAGGGGTGGCTGCCCTCCCGCGTCGCGTAATCTCCGGGTGATCGTCAAGGACCTGCATGCTAGCCACATGCGGAAAGATGTGATCTCGGAGGACGCGGGGCTTGCCTTCATTGGCCGGCCCGCGACAAGGAAAAGTCTATAAGACCCGACAGCGAAGTCGTAAAAACCTGTGGACACCTGGGGACCTCCACAGTATGTACCCCGCTTCCCGGAATGAGCGTCACCCGGGAAGTGTAATCCTTTCGTCTCATTCTCGTGGGATTAGTTTATGGATTATTCAAACTCAAAACCCAAAACAAAACCAAAAAAGAAGAGCTCCACAGCGAGCACAGTCGCCCAGTGCGACGCTGACCTTTCAGAGGCCACTCCGGCCTCTGGGAGCAGTCAGATTGGGACGGCGGCCTTCTGGCAGCCGGTGGTCGAGCTGCGGCGGTCGCCACGCGTCCGTGCCGCCTCAGTTGGTGAGGAGGAGGAGACGGATACGGAGTCCGTATCATCGGCGAGGGGTTCAACGAACTCGTTGAACCTCTGGTCCAAATTTTGGAAGGCGCAGAAGCGCCCACTGGAGGGTTCAGTTGAGACCCTGGACGGCACCGTCGAGTCCGGCGGGACCACCCAGCCTCCTGCAAAACTCTCCAGTGCGGCAAGGGGCCGCTCGGGACCAGTGGGTCTCGGAGCCACCCGCAAGGCGGACCTCGCACGCCGCCGTGCAGATGGGGAGCAGGCCGCGCTCGAGCGGGTGGAGCAGTTATCTGCCGAACTCGTCTCGAGTGCCGGTGGAAACCCGCACTCGGCAGCAGAGCTGCTAGACAGGTCGATGAAGAGTGTGGCCATCATTCTTGATGTGGCCACCAAATCAACCAACTTAAAAGGGACGTACCAGAAGGCCCTTAAGCTGGCAGCCTCGGGGCTGCGGGAGGCGGTGGAGGCCCTCTCGGACCGCACCGTCTCAGACGAGACGCGGCGGCTCCTAGTCGCTAACAGGCGCCAGGCCGCCGAGCTGGCAACCCTCCAAGAGGAGATGCAGCAAATGCAGGCGGAGATTCGTCGCCTATCGAAGGCTTCGTTGGCGCCGGTTCCTCCGCCTGCCGCGGCCATGGCGCCGCCTGCTGCGCCTTCATCGCCTGCTGCGCACGAAGAGGTGCCAGCGGCGGAGCCAGAAGAGGTGGCCCCAACGCCCTCACCCTCCGTGGTACCTCCCTCGGGCCTGCTCTCGCAGGAGTTCATGAGGGAGGTAATGCTGAGCGTCGGTTCCATGATGGACGCGAAGCTCCAGTCGTTGGAGGCGAGGCTGCCTCCTGAGCCCCGCCGCCTTACGACGGCGGCAATGAGGCGGGTGCAGGCAGCGCCATCGCCCTCACTTGCGGCTGCTGCGCGCTCGCCTCAGGGCCAAGGTGCGTTGGCTGCGCGACCTGTGGGTCCCGCAGCAGTCGGCCCAAGGGTGGACTTCCCACCCCTACGACCGGTGCAGGCGCCCTCACGGACGCCAGCTAAGGCTCGTCGTGCCCCCCCTACCGAGGCACCTACACCTGCCTCCTCGGCTCCCGTCCCCTCGACTTCCGCTCAGCCGGACAGCGAGGGCTGGCAGACGGTGAGCCGGAAGAAAAAGAGGGGAGGAAAGAAAAAGGGGAAGAAGGCTGCGGCAAATGCGGCCGCAGCCCCGCAAACGGACGGCAAGAAGCCGAGGAAGCTCACGCCGCCCAAGTCCGCCGCCGTGGTGATCACGGTGGCACCGGAGGCGGTGGAGCGTGGCCTCAGCTACGGCCAGGTTCTCCTGAGGGCCAAACAGGGCATCGACGTCTCCGATCTCGGAGGCGTAGGTGCCCGAACGCGCCTCGCCCGCACGGGGGCTCGGATTCTCGAGTTCCCGGGGGCAGAAGGCGGTAGGAGAGCCGACGTCGTGGCTGAGAAGCTGCGGGGTCTGTTTAGTGGGGTGGAAGGCGTGAAGATCGCCAGGCCGACCAAATGCGCCGAGGTGCGCATTTCGGGTCTGGCGGACTTCACGACAGCCGATGACGTCCGGGAGGCCATAGCTTCGGCTACTAAGTGCAGCCCGGACCAAATCAAGGTCGGCACTATCCGCCCCGGTCCCGGAGGCGTTGGTGCAGTGTGGGCGAGCTGTCCGGTCGCCTCGGTCAAGGTTTTGGCCGATGCAGGCAGGCTCCTCGTGGGCTGGATATCAGCCAGGGTTACGGTCCTGGATAGCCGGCCCATGAGGTGCTACAAGTGCATGGCGGCCGGGCACGCTCGTGTTAAATGCACCAGCTGCTTTGACTGCAGCGGATTATGTTTCCGCTGCGGTCAACCCGGGCACAAGGCGGCGGAGTGCTCCGCCCCCCCTCACTGCCCAGCATGTGCCGCGGGCAAGCTGCCCGCTAACCACTTGCTGGGCCGTGAGGGTTGTAGACAACCCCGCACCTCGGCTTCTACGCCAAAGCTGGGGGCCGGTCGCTCGACCGAGGTCGCTACCAGCGCCGTGTCACCGACGTCGCCGTCGCAAATGGAGGAGGATGTAGAGACCGCGCTCCATTAATGGATCGTGGTATCTACATCCAGTGGTCCATAGGCCTTGCCGTAGCCGCGTGTCCATGTATCGTTCCGAGCTGCCCGAATTGGGTCGGTTCGGATTCGGTCGATGGAAGCGTGGCAGTCGCCGCCTCCACGGCGCTTCATTTCCCCCCCTTGTCGCCAAGAGACAAGGGTCCGGGAGATGTCGCTGCCGACCAACCGGAGGTTGAGCGATTTCGGGGACTTCGTCCTTCGACTGGAGACCTCGATGCGGCAGGTGACCTCAGGTCACGTGCTGGTCATGGGGGACTTCAACGCCTGGTCTGGGCGTGGGAGTCCTCCAGGGCCGGCGGCCGCGGCGACGTCGTGTGGTGTTTTACCGCGGTCGCGTCCTTCTGCGAGGAAGTCATCTCGCGGAAGGAGGCGGCGGAGAGGATCAAAGAGGCAGACGGCCTCGCAGATCCGATCCGCCGCCCGCGAACTGGGCGGCGTGCACGCGCATTCCTGCGCCTCATGCCGCCCTAGTGGGGCCGCGGGTGGATGGGCCGGGGATTGCCCTCCACCCGCATTAGAGCCCCCCGCGAAGGGGTGATGTCCCGGTGTGCCTGGACATCGCCTAGAAGACGGGCCCGCACCGCACCTTTGCGGGCCGGCGCTTGAGTGTTCCGTCGATGAGTGCGAAGTATTTCCGACGGTTCACTCACTAAGTCGCGGTGTATGGCACACGGCAGGTTGTTTTAGTGTGGTGAGAGCCCCACATAACCGCGCGGCGTCCCCGCGCTGCGCGGTATGCGGAAGGTACATTTTTTCCTGCCTAAACAAAAAAAAAAAAAAAAAGGTTAGGTTCTCCGACTGAGGGGGTGGACGTCGGTGCGGGCCGCTTTCGCGAGTCGCTGACCGCAGTTTGCGACGCGGCCATGCACCGGGTCGGACGTCGGCCTCCAAAGACGGAGGTCTACTGGTGGTCCCAGGAGCTGGCGGCCCTCCGCGCGGCCTCCAACCGCGCCAAGAGGGCCGTCACCCGAAGCCGTGGGCGTCACAGAGACGCCCAACACCCAGAGGTTGTCCGCTTGAGGGAGTTGGCCAGGGAGGCCGAAATCACCTTCAAGCGGGCCATAGATGCTGCCAAGGAGCGCAGCAGAGCCGAGATGCTGGAGAGTCTAGACAGTGACCCCTGGGGTCGCCCGTACCGCGCGGCGCGTGATAAGCTCCGCGCGCAGGGCCCCCCCCTTACGGAGACTCTCCAGCCCAGCTTCCTGGCGGAAGTGGTCGAGGGCCTTTTCCCGGATCGGGCGGAGCATACGCCCCCGTCCATGGCTGTTCTTGCCGAGGACGAGGGGGTAGTGCAGGAGGATGTTCCGCCCGTCACGGAGGCGGAGGTGGGGGTGGCTGTTCTGCGAATTCGTTCGAAGAACACCGCCCCCGGGCCTGACGGGGTCCCCGCCCGTGTGTTGGCCCTGGCCCTCGACCACATGGAGGACCGCCTCAGGGAACTGCTGGACGCCTGCCTAGCGTCCGGACGGTTCCCTGACTGCTGGAAAAGCGGGAAGCTGGTGCTCCTGCAGAAGCCTGGACGGCCCACCAATTCGGCTGCAGCCTTCAGGCCCATAGTGTTGCTCGACGAGGCGGGTAAGTTATTCGAGAGAATTCTCGCTGCCCGCATCGTCGAGCACCTTACTACAGTGGGGCCGGATCTGTCGGACGCCCAATTCGGTTTTCGAGTGGGGCGTTCGACGATCGACGCAATCTTGCGTCTGAAGGCTGCTTCCGAGGAGGTGGTGAGCCGCGGCGGAGTGATGTTGGCGGTGTCGTTGGACATCGCCAACGCATTCAACAGTCTGCCGTTCAGCTGCATCAGGGAGGCGCTCCGATATCACGGGGTGCCCGTCTACCTGAGGCGGCTGGTGGCGGACTATCTGCAGGAGCGGCGTGTGTTGTACGAGGACTGCAACGGACGTGTGCTGCAGCGACCCGTGTCGTGCGGTGTTCCTCAGGGGTCGGTCTTAGGGCCGCTCCTGTGGAACATCGGCTATGATTGGGTCCTCCGCGGAGTCTTTCCTCCCGGGCTGGGTGTCATCTGCTACGCGGATGACACTCTCGTCACGGCCCCGGGGGAAAGTTTCGAGGAGGCGGCGCACCTCGCCACCGTGGGTGTTTCCCAGGTGGTCGGACGGATCGAGGCGTTGGGCCTGCGGGTGGCGGTGGAAAAGACGGAGGCCGTGCTCTTCCACGGGCCTTATCGCCGCCCGCCGCCCCGCGCCTCGATCGAGATCCGGTCGGTCCTCGTACCAGTGGGGGCCCAGATAAAATATCTGGGCCTGTATATCGACTCAAGGTGGCACTTCGACGAGCACTTCCGTAGGCTCGCCCCGAAACTCGTCGGCGCCGCATCCGCCCTGGGGAGGCTTTTGCCGAACCTGGGCGGAGCCAGTATCGGGTGCCGACGGTTGTATACCGGGGTGATCCGGTCGATGGCGCTGTACGGCGCACCGGTGTGGGCGGACGCCCTGACCGCCCGCAATAGGCCCGGACTCTTGCGGGCCCAACGCATCGTGGCGGTCAGGGCCATACGCGGGTACCGCACTGTGTCAACAGAGGCGGCCTGCGCATTGGCCGGAACCCCCCCGTGGGATCTAGAGGCGGAAGTGCTCGCCGAAGTATATCGGCAGACGACACAACATCGGGCGGAGAGTGGCAGTCGGCCTCCGCCCGAGGACGTTCGCGGGTGGCGAGATGCCGCCCGCCAAGCCATCATGGCTAAGTGGTCGTCCCGGCTGGAGTCCCCGAGTGCTGGTCATCGCACCGTGGCGGCGCTCCAGCCGGTCATTGTCGAGTGGATGGAGAGGCAGCACGGGACCCTTTCCTTCCGACTGACTCAGATGCTTTCCGAGCACGGCTGCTTCGGAAAGTATCTGTACTCGGTCGCTAGGAGGGAATCGAGTCCCGCCTGCCATCACTGTCCCTGCCGCGAGGACACCGCGCAACACACGCTCGAGGCTTGTCCGGCCTGGGCGGTGGAGCGCCGTGATCTCGTGGCAGCAGTGGGAGTCGACCTCTCGCTGCCGGCCATCCTGCGCTCCATGGCACGCAGCGAGAGGAGTTTTACCGCGGTCGCGTCTTTCTGCGAGGCAGTCATCTCGCAGAAGGAGGCGGCGGAGAGGATCAGAGAGGCAGACGGCCTTGCGGATCCGATCCGCCGCCGGCGAACTGGGCGGCGTGCACGCGCATTTCTGCGCCTCATGCCGCCGTAGTGAGGCCGCGGGTGGATGGGACGGGGCTTGCCCTCCACCCGCAGTAGAGCCCCCCGCGAAGGGGTGATGTCCCGGTGTGCCTGGACATCGCCTAGAAGACGGGCCCGCACCGCACCTTTGCGGGCCAGCGCTTGGGTGTTCCGTCGATGAGTGCGAAGTATTTCCGACGGTCCACTCACTAAGTCGCGGTGTATGGCACACGGCAGGTTGTTTTAGTGTGGTGAGAGCCCCACATAACCGCGCGGCGTCCCCGCGCCGCGCGGTATGCGGATGAGGTACATTTTTTCCTGCCTGAACAAAAAAAAAAAAAAAAAAAAAAAAGGTTAGGTTAGGTTAGGTTAGGTTAGGTTAGGTTAGGTTAGGTTAGGTTAGGTTAGGTTAGGTTTTTTTTTTTTTTTTTTTTTTTTACGTGAGGAATGCTATTAGGCATGCTACCTCCGATATGGGGGGTATCTGGAGGCCGTATGTGGGACTCACCTCTTCGGGGCATACCCACTAAACCTCACGATGTCCACTTCATCGCCTTCAGGTCAGATCACAGGATAGGCAGGCGTTTGCTCACTGCGATCCGGCCGGCGTTGCCCAACGAGCGGGCTCGACTCCCAGGGGTTGGGCCAGTGCCCTTCCCCTGTAACGTCACATGTTAGCGCCCCCTGAACACTAGGGGCGCCACATCGCGGGGCCATTATTAGGTCGGTGGATCCCCCGATCCTCCTTCCAAGGCCAGGCGGCTTGCGTACTGCATACGCCGCCGCCCCGACGCTGTGGGCCGACGAGGAGGAAGCGTCAAACCGCTACGCTCCCTCTCTCTGAGCGTCTCTCGTTTTGCCGTCATGACTGTCTCAGCGAATGAGACGACGGCGGCCCAGCCCTCTTCGCTGTCGACCATGGCGCGAACCACGGCCGGCAGCGAGAGGTCTTGTCCTATCTTACCTACTAGAGCCGAACGCTCCCCGCTCCAAGCCGTGCACACGACGCGCGTATGCTCCGCCGTGTCCACAGCCCCACCGCTACAGTGGCGACACGTAGGCTCCGGCTCGATGCCGACCACCTCCCACAAGTACTTCCCGAAGCAGCCGTGCCCCGTTAAGAGTTGTGTAAGGTGGAACGTTAGAGTCCCGTGCCGCCTTTCGACGTAGGGCCGCAGAATGGGTTGGATGGCCGAAACCAGTTCCTTCCCCACCGCGGACCCCTCTAGTCGGGTCGACCACCTTTCGAAGAGAACGTCGCGAGCTTGCGCTCTCCAAGTTCCGATCTCCTCCATGGTTGGCCAACCCCCGCCCCTGCGTACCAGAGTACTTCGCCGGTAAACCTGCGACAGTACCCCCGCCTCGAGATCCCACGGTAGACTGGCTGCGATTGCGCAGGCCGCCTCGTACGACACCGTACAGTACGCCCGAGCCGCTCTTTGCGCTATGGCTCGCTGCGGGCGCCGCAGCAAGACCATATTCTGAGCGCTCAGAGCATCTGCCCATATCGGCGCACCGTACAGTGCTTTCGAACGCAACACTCCGTCGTACAGGCGACGGCACGCACTACCCGGTCCCCCTTTGTTGGGGAGGAGCCTTGCGAGCATTCCGGCGTAGGCTAAAAGTTTCGGAGCCAATGAACGCGATCTCGTCGCGACTCATAGTGAGGGGAGCCGAGTCCGCCCGCTCCCTCAAAACACCTATTTGTGCTCGGAGGGTGACCAGCTCGGCCTGAAGCCTGGCCACCTCGTCCGTCTCAGTGCGAGACCTCAACTCGCGGGCGTACTCCAAGATGGAGCTTGCCGCGAGATTGAGGTCCCGCACATATTGACCCTTCAAACGGGACGATTTCTTCGCCACCGTCTGAACGGTCCCTACTGCAGCCTCTATGGCTTGCGTCAACTCCTCAGCCCGAAGGTGAGCAGCTGACACGGTCGCCTCGATTTGCGGTTTGTGCGGTTTTAGAAGGAATGACTCCTTCTGCTGCCGCAGCTCCTCCGCCAGTTCCTCCTCTGCCCGAAGTTGGAGCTCACGCTCCTTGGCCAGGTTGAGCTCGGCCTTGGCTTTCGCCAGGCCAACATACTGGCCTGTGGTCGGGGGTCGACCACGCAGTTTCTTGCCACCGACCTCAGCGGCATCCACTCGGTCTCCCGACTCGGAGCAGTCCCCGTCCGACGCAGAGTTTAAGCGTTTCCGCCAAAGTCTGCCCGGGGAGGACGGCCGCGAGTCGACAGACACCACCGTGCCGACGCTGGTGTCGGTAGAAGACTCCGACAGAGTTTGCGTCCTAGCGCCTAGACGAGGCAGTAGGACGCGCGCCTCCTTGCAAACCCCTGGGAGGGAGGATTGAGACCTTTCGATCCCTCTCCCCGACCCCTCAGGGTTAAAAGCCCCCAGGAGGGGAGATCGGGGCCTTTCGGCCCCTTTCCCCGCCCCCTTAGGGTCACGCGCACCTCGGAGAGGAGAGCGCGACCTCTCGGTCCCACTCCCCGCCCCCTGAGGGCCAGAACACTCGTCAGACATCGTTTCCGATGTCAGACGACCTCTAACCGTATTGGCGCTGAGAAGCACCGTTTTGTTGGTACTGAAAAGTACCGCAAGCTCAGAAGTAACTGATCGCTCTAAATGCCCCTCAAGTATCGAGCCAGAGATTCGGTCACCCGCCTGCCACTCCGTTACGGTGGTCAGGTCGGGGTCCAGGGCCGGACGACAAGGACGTACTCACAGCTCACTTACGGGGGCCCGCCCCAGGTTAGGTTTTTTTTTTTTTTTTTTTTTTTACGTGAGGAATGCTATTAGGCATGCTACCTCCGATATGGGGGGTATCTGGAGGCCGTATGTGGGACTCACCTCTTCGGGGCATACCCACTAAACCTCACGATGTCCACTTCATCGCCTTCAGGTCAGATCACAGGATAGGCAGGCGTTTGCTCACTGCGATCCGGCCGGCGTTGCCCAACGAGCGGGCTCGACTCCCAGGGGTTGGGCCAGTGCCCTTCCCCTGTAACGTCACATGTTAGCGCCCCCTGAACACTAGGGGCGCCACATCGCGGGGCCATTATTAGGTCGGTGGATCCCCCGATCCTCCTTCCAAGGCCAGGCGGCTGGCGTACTGCATACGCCGCCGCCCCGACGCTGTGGGCCGGCGAGGAGGAAGCGTCAAACCGCTACGTTCCCTCTCTCTGAGCGTCTCTCGTTTTGCCGTCATGACTGTCTCAGCGAATGAGACGACGGCGGCCCAGCCCTCTTCGCTGTCGACCATGGCGCGAACCACGGCCGGCAGCGAGAGGTCTTGTCCTATACTACCTATTAGAGCCGAACGCTCCCCGCTCCAAGCCGTGCACACGACGCGCGTATGCTCCGCCGTGTCCACAGCCCCACCGCTACAGTGGCGACACGTAGGCTCCGGCTCGATGCCGACCACCTCCCACAAGTACTTCCCGAAGCAGCCGTGCCCCGTTAAGAGTTGTGTAAGGTGGAACGTTAGAGTCCCGTGCCGCCTTTCGACGTAGGGCCGCAGAATGGGTTGGATGGCCGAAACCAGTTCCTTCCCCACCGCGGACCCCTCTAGTCGGGCCGACCACCTGTCGAAGAGAACGTCGCGAGCTTGCGCTCTCCAGCTTCCGATCTCCTCCACGGTTGGCCAACCCCCGCCCCTGCGTACCAGAGTACTTCGCCGGTAAACCTGCGACAGTACCCCAGCCTCGAGATCCCACGGTAGACTGGCTGCGATTGCGCAAGCCGCCTCGTACGACACCGTGCAGTACGCCCGAGCCGCTCTTTGCGCTATGGCTCGCTGCGGGCGCCGCAGCAAGACCATATTCTGAGCGCTCAGAGCATCTGCCCATATCGGCGCACCGTACAGTGCTTTCGAACGCAACACTCCGTCGTACAGGCGACGGCACGCACTGCCCGGTCCCCCTTTGTTGGGGAGGAGCCTTGCGAGCATTCCGGCGTAGGCTAAAAGTTTCGGAGCCAGTTGCCGAAAGTGCTCCACAAACCCCCACCGACTGTCGAGAACGAGTCCTAAATACTTCATCCTCGATCCGACAGCAATGGAGGTGCCCCCTACCACGATTTTTGCGCCTACAGGTGGAGGTCTCCGAGGCCCGTGGAAAAACAGAGCCTCAGATTTTTCGAGAGCCACCCGGAGCCCTAACGCCTTGATGCGGCGCACTACTTGCGCCACACCAGCCGTGGCCAGCACCGCCGCATCGCGAAAATTGGGGGCCCGCGCGGTGACCAGGGTATCGTCGGCATAACAAAGTATACCAACTCCCCGGAGATTTGCACCGCGCAGGACCCAGTCGAATCCGATGTTCCACAGGAGAGGGCCGAGGACCGACCCCTGCGGAACACCGCATGACATCTCTCGCCGGACGAGCCGATCGCGCGACGGATACGCGATCGCGCGCCCGACGAAGTAGTCCCCGAGCACTTGCCTAAGGTACTCGGGAACCTTGTGGTACCTAAGTGCCTCCGCGACAGTCGCCCAAGGAAGCGTGTTAAACGCATTCGCGATATCCAGCGAGACCGCAAGGACCACTTCTCCCTGGTCGACTGCCTCCCCCACGCGTTCCCGCAAGTGCGAAATGGCATCTAGGGTTGACCTCCCGCGGCGAAAACCAAATTGACCGTCGTGCAAGTCTGGTCCTACCCCCTCCAGGTGCTTGACGAGACGAGCACTGATCACCCGCTCGAACAGCTTGCTCATCTCGCCAAGCAGTACTATCGGGCGGTAGGCCGACGGTGACTCTTTTGGGCGGCCGTTCTTACCGAGAAGAACGAGCTTCCCGATCTTCCAAGTACGCGGGAATCTCCCCCCCGTCAGACATTCCGTCATGAGGGATCGCGTATCCTCCCCGATAATCGGCATCACCGAGGTGATCAGCCGTCCAGGTACTCCGTCCGGGCCTGGGGCGCCGTTCTTCGCCTTGAGTCGCAGAACGGCCACCTCCAGTTCCTCCTCGGACACGGGAGGAATGACCTCTGCCGCTGTTGGCTCCTGGTTACGTGACGACATGGTCGGAGGGACCCATTCGTCTGCCGCCGGAAATAGGGTGCTGACCACTTGTCCTACGAACGAGGGCTCCAGAGACCTGGTGAGTGGGGGCGCCCACGGTCGGAGCTTGTGGCTCATGACCTTGTATGGCCGCCCCCATGGATCTCTGTCGAGTGTCTCAAGCCACTCCCTCCAGGCCTCCTCCTTAGCCGACTTGATCGCTGCGCTGTAGACCGCACGGGCGGCCTGCCACGCAGCGCGAAGCTCCGCTTCCAAGACCAGGTCCCTTACCCGTCTTCCCCGGGCACGAGTGTACCGGCGTTGCGATGCCCAGCTCGCTTGCCGAAGCTCAGCGAGGTGCGGGCGCCACCAGTACACCTGTCTCCGAGGAGGAACCGGCCTTGCCCTACTCATAGCCGCGTCACAGACGCGAGTCAGCGAATCCTGGAGCTGCTCCGATTTTGCGTCCACGTCCAGATGGGTAGTGCCGGCACCAGCCCACCGTTCCACGATGGCCGCCTCGATAGCCAGCTCCCGATCCAGCGTGGCTACTCGCCAGCGCGGATTTTCTCCGCTAAGGGGACGGTTACTTGACCATGCAGCCGTCGCGGGCGAGGAGGAAATGTCGAACCGAATATATCGGTGATCGGACAAGTTCTCCTCTCCCTCGAAGACTCTCCAGTTGCGCGCCCTGCGTGCCAGCGCGGGGCTAGCGAACGTCAGGTCAATAATCGATGTGCCTCCTTGGGGCCCTATGAACGTGTTCACCGTCCCCCTGTTGAGGAGCACCACGCCAGTAGACACCGCCCACTCTTCCAACGCTTCTCCTCTATCGTCGGTGTCCGGTGATCCCCAAGCACGCGAGTGTGCGTTGAAGTCTCCGGCAATCACGACATGAGCGGGGTGCACCCCTTCCACCATACCCCCGATTTCTAAGAGCAGTTGCTCGAAGTCGGCGAGGGTTTTGCTGGGAGGGCAGTACACCCCGATCACTGCGATGCCGCCTAAGGTGACCGTCACACATCCCCGGCCCCTCAAGACCTTCTCGAAGGGAGCGGAGCCGGGGACGTGCAGTTGCGTAACGATCGCAACTGTGCCGTCGAGGTCACTCGCCCAGTCGTCGCGGGGGCGAACGTAGTACGGATCGGAGATCACCGTAACCGACGCCTGCCACTGCGCCATGCACTGGAACAAATTGTCCTGAGCTCCGACGCAGTGGTTGATGTTCGCCTGCAGGAAGGAGATAGTCGCCATTTATGAGTGGGCCGTATCCATCGCCTCCTCGGTCTGCGAGAGATCGACAGACTGCGAGGGCGCCACGGGGCCACCCTTCGCCGCCTGCCGTCCCTGGGGTCGCTTGCCCCGCTTCTGGTCACCCGCTGCGCAGTCTTTGCTGCCCAGCCGGTGACCAGACGCCTTGCCCCCTGCCGCGCATATCGGACAGTGGGGTTCGGCAGTGCACGCTGCGGCCGCATGGCCGGGCTTACCGCAGTTGAAGCAAAGCCCACTGCGGTCGATGCCCACAGTGCACTTCACTCCGATGTGGCCCGGTTCCAGACAGCGGAAGCACCGCTGCTGTCTGGGCTCTAGGAGTGTTGGTCGGACGACCGACCACCCGACCAAGATTCGGCGACCATCGGTCACCCTTTGGGCTGCGGCGGTAGGGCACTTAACCCAGACCGACCCCAGCCTACCAGGTGGGCGATTGATCTCGCCAACCTTTACGGCCTCTGTGGCACACCCTCCCTCGGCTGCTATGGCCGATGCCACTTTCGCTTTAGTGGCCGCGTCATCCAGCCCGGAAATGCGCAGTTCTGCACATTTTTCCGGTCGAGATACGCGGACCACGTCGCCCAAAACTTTTTTGAGCTCGGTGGCTAGCCCGTTCGCCTTTTCGGCGTTACCGGCGCCAGCCACCTCGAGGATCCGTGCCCCCGTCGCCGCCTTGCGGAAGCGGACACCATCGATCCCTAGGCCTTTGAGATCGATGGATTTTTCCGCCTCCGCAAGGACGGCCGCATATGTTGCGCCCTGCTCCACCGCGCCAGGCTGCAGGGTGATGACCACTGCAGCCGTTCGCGGGGGGCGGAGTTTAGGGCCCGCCTTTTTTGGGGCCACAGCCGGAGCGGGTTTCGCTGCCGGCTTAGTGGGGCCCCGCTTGGCCACCAGAGTCCATCCCTCGTCCATCGACGAGGGGGGAGGTGGCAGCGGACGAGGTTGGTGAGCAGCAGCTGCCTGTTTGGCAGCAGCACTCTTCCTCGTTTTCTTTTTTTTGTTGCCTGGGGCAGTCTCCGAGGTTGAAGGCAACCTCGAAGGTTGTGCCTGCTCAGGCACGGACGCCGCGGGTTTGGCCACCTTAGGTGGCGCCTGCTTAGGCGTAGATGCCGCAGGTGTGGCCACCACAGGTGTCGCCCCGCGAGCGGCCTTGGCCTTGGCTTTAGCCTTGGCCTTAGACGCGGGGGGTGCGGTGGGCGCCGACGCGGGGAGCGCTGGCTCTTCGACGCCTATGGCCGAAGAGGACGCGGAGGCAGCTGCGGCAGCATTCCGTATGTCCGCCTGAAGCGGAGGACGGAGCCGTTTCTCGGGTAACAGGCGGTCCTGTATCCCCTCGAGCCGCGCATCAACCATAAAGGCGATCTCGTCGCGACTCATAGTGAGGGGAGCCGAGTCCGCCCGCTCCCTCAAAACACCTATCTCAGCTCGGAGGGTGACCAGCTCGGCCTGAAGCCTGGCCACCTCGTCCGTCTCAGTGCGAGACCTCAACTCGCGAGCGTACTCCAAGATAGAGCTTGCCGCGAGATTGAGGTCCCGCACATATTGACCCTTCAGACGGGACGATTTCTTCGCCACCGTCTGAACGGTCCCTACGGCTGCCTCTATGGCTTGCGTCAACTCCTCAGCCCGAAGGTGAGCAGCTGACACGGTCGACTCGGTTTGCGGTTTGTGCGGTTTTAGAAGGAATGACTCCTTCTGCTGCCGCAGCTCCTCCGCCAGTTCCTCCTCTGCCCGAAGTTGGAGCTCTCGCTCCTTGGCCAGGTTGAGCTCGGCCTTGGCTTTCGCCAGGCCGACATACTGGCCTGTGGTCGGGGGACGACCGCGCAGTTTCTTGCCACCGACCTCAGCGGCATCCACACGGTCTCCCGACTCGGAGCAGTCCCCGTCCGACGCAGAGTTTAAGCGTTTCCGCCAAAGTCTGCCCGGGGAGGACGGCCGCGAGTCGACAGACACCACCGTGCCGACGCTGGTGTCGGTAGAAGACTCCGACAGAGTTTGCGTCCTAGCGCCTAGACGAGGCAGTAGGACGCGCGCCTCCTTGCAAACCCCTGGGAGGGAGGATTGAGACCTTTCGGTCCCTCTCCCCGACCCCTCAGGGTTAAAAGCCCCCAGGAGGGGAGATCGGGGCCTTTCGGCCCCTTTCCCCGTCCCCTTAGGGTCACGCGCACCTCGGAGAGGAGAGCGGGACCTCTCAGTCGCACTCCCCGCCCCCTGAGGGCCAGAACACTCGTCAGACATCGTTTCCGATGTCAGACGACCTCTAACCGTATTGGCGCTGAGAAGCACCGTTTTGTTGGTACTGAAAAGTACCGCAAGCTCAGAAGTAACTGATCGCTCTAAATGCCCCTCAAGTATCGAGCCAGAGATTCGGTCACCCGCCTGCCACTCCGTTACGGTGGTCAGGTCGGGGTCCAGGGCCGGACGACAAGGACGTACTCACAGCTCACTTACGGGGGCCCGCCCCGCCCCAGGTTAGGTTAGGTTTTTTTTTTTTTTTTTTTTTTTACGTGAGGAATGCTATTAGGCATGCTACCTCCGATATGGGGGGTATCTGGAGGCCGTATGTGGGACTCACCTCTTCGGGGCATACCCACTAAACCTCACGATGTCCACTTCATCGCCTTCAGGTCAGATCACAGGATAGGCAGGCGTTTGCTCACTGCGATCCGGCCGGCGTTGCCCAACGAGCGGGCTCGACTCCCGGGGGTTGGGCCAGTGCCCTTCCCCTGTAACGTCTCATGTTAGCGCCCCCTGAACACTAGGGGCGCCACATCGCGGGGCCATTATTAGGTTGGTGGATCCCCCGATCCTCCTTCCAAGGCCAGGCGGCTGGCGTACTGCATACGCCGCCGCCCCGACGCTGTGGGCCGGCGAGGAGGAAGCGTCAAACCGCTACGTTCCCTCTCTCTGAGCGTCTCTCGTTTTGCCGTCATGACTGTCTCAGCGAATGAGACGACGGCGGCCCAGCCCTCTTCGCTGTCGACCATGGCGCGAACCACGGCCGGCAGCGATAGGTCTTGTCCTATCCTACCTATTAGAGCCGAACGCTCCCCGCTCCAAGCCGTGCACACGACGCGCGTATGCTCCGCCGTGTCCACAGCCCCACCGTTACAGTGGCGACACGTAGGCTCCGGCTCGATGCCGACCACCTCCCACAAGTACTTCCCGAAGCAGCCGTGCCCCGTTAAGAGTTGTGTAAGGTGGAACGTTAGAGTCCCGTGCCGCCTTTCGACGTAGGGCCGCAGAATGGGTTGGATGGCCGAAACCAGTTCCTTCCCCACCGCGGACCCCTCTAGTCGGGCCGACCACCTGTCGAAGAGAACGTCGCGAGCTTGCGCTCTCCAGCTTTCGATCTCCTCCACGGTTGGCCAACCCCCGCCCCTTCGTACCAGAGTAGTTCGCCGGTAAACCTGCGACAGTACCCCAGCCTCGAGATCCCACGGTAGACTGGCTGCGATTGCGCAAGCCGCCTCGTACGACACCGTGCAGTACGCCCGAGCCGCTCTTTGCGCTATGGCTCGCTGCGGGCGCCGCAGCAAGACCATATTCTGAGCGCTCAGAGCATCTGCCCATATCGGCGCACCGTACAGTGCTTTCGAACGCAACACTCCGTCGTACAGGCGACGGCACGCACTACCAGGTCCCCCTTTGTTGGGGAGGAGCCTTGCGAGCATTCCGGCGTAGGCTAAAAGTTTCGGAGCCAGTTGCCGAAAGTGCTCCACAAACCCCCACCGACTGTCGAGAACGAGTCCTAAATACTTCATCCTCGACCCGACAGCGATGGAGGTGCCCCCTACCACGATTTTTGCGCCTACAGGTGGAGGTCTCCGAGGCCCGTGGAAAAACAGAGCCTCAGATTTTTCGAGAGCCACCCGGAGCCCTAACGCCTTGATGCGGCGCACTACTTGCGCCACACCAGCCGTGGCCAGCACCGCCGCATCGCGAAAATTGGGGGCCCGCGCGGTGACCAGGGTATCGTCGGCATAACAAAGTATACCAACTCCCCGGAGATTTGCACCGCGCAGGACCCAGTCGAATCCGATGTTCCACAGGAGAGGCCCGAGGACCGACCCCTGTGGAACACCGCATGACATCTCTCGCCGGACGAGCCGATCGCGCGACGGATACGCGATCGCGCGCCCGACGAAGTAGTCCCCGAGCACTTGCCTAAGGTACTCGGGAACCTTGTGGTACCTAAGTGCCTCCGCGACAGTCGCCCAAGGAAGCGTGTTAAACGCATTCGCGATATCCAGCGAGACCGCAAGGACCACTTCTCCCTGGTCGACTGCCTCCCCCACGCGTTCCCGCAAGTGCGAAATGGCATCTAGGGTTGACCTCCCGCGGCGAAAACCAAATTGACCGTCGTGCAAGTCTGGTCCTACCCCCTCCAGGTGCTTGACGAGACGAGCACTGATCACCCGCTCGAACAGCTTGCTCATCTCGCCAAGCAGTACTATCGGGCGGTAGGCCGACGGTGACTCTTTTGGGCGGCCGTTCTTACCGAGAAGAACGAGCTTCCCGATCTTCCAAGTACGCGGGAATCTCCCCCCCGTCAGACATTCCGTCATGAGGGATCGCGTATCCTCCCCGATAATCGGCATCACCGAGGTGATCAGCCGTCCAGGTACTCCGTCCGGGCCTGGGGCGCCGTTCTTCGCCTTGAGTCGCAGAACGGCCACCTCCAGTTCCTCCTCGGACACGGGAGGAATGACCTCCGCCGCTGTTGGCTCCTGGTTACGTGACGACATGGTCGGAGGGACCCATTCGTCTGCCGCCGGAAATAGGGTGCTGACCACTTGTCCTACGAACGAGGGCTCCAGAGACCTGGTGAGTGGGGGCGCCCACGGTCGGAGCTTGTGGCTCATGACCTTGTATGGCCGCCCCCATGGATCTCTGTCGAGTGTCTCAAGCCACTCCCTCCAGGCCTCCTCCTTAGCCGACTTGATCGCTGCGCTGTAGACCGCACGGGCGGCCTGCCACGCAGCGCGAAGCTCCGCTTCCAAGACCAGGTCCCTAACCCGTCTTCCCCGGGCACGAGTGTACCGGCGTTGCGATGCCCAGCTCGCTTGCCGAAGCTCAGCGAGGTGCGGGCGCCACCAGTACACCTGTCTCCGAGGAGGAACCGGCCTTGCCCTACTCATAGCCGCGTCACAGACGCGAGTCAGCGAATCCTGGAGCTGCTCCGATTTTGCGTCCACGTCCAGATGGGTAGTGCCGGCACCAGCCCACCGTTCCACGATGGCCGCCTCGATAGAGGTTAGGTTAGGTTAGGTTAGGTTAGGTTAGGTTAGGTTAGGTTAGGTTAGGTTAGGTTAGGTTCTCCGGGGGTGCGACGGAACACCTCCTCGCGGTGCACCCTGGGCAACGTGGGCGATGACGCATCATTGATTGCTCCTCTGGAGTAGCTGGCGTCAACGTCGACGGCTAACGTTCCAGCCCTTTTCAGGGCTAGCTGACCCCATTGCACGAGGGGGTCGTGGTATGGCGGGCCTGCTAGGCCCGCGAGGGATCCGCGAGGATCCCAGATCCGAAAGGATCGAGGGACGGGTCGGCCCACTGCTCGCGCAGGGGCTGACAGGCATTCGTGCCGCCGTCGGTGATGGGAGGGGTGGCTGCCCTCCCGCGTCGCGTAATCTCCGGGTGATCGTCAAGGACCTGCATGCTAGCCACATGCGGAAAGATGTGATCTCGGAGGACGCGGGGCTTGCCTTCATTGGCCGGCCCGCGACAAGGAAAAGTCTATAAGACCCGACAGCGAAGTCGTAAAAACCTGTGGACACCTGGGGACCTCCACAGTATGTACCCCGCTTCCCGGAATGAGCGTCACCCGGGAAGTGTAATCCTTTCGTCTCATTCTCGTGGGATTAGTTTATGGATTATTCAAACTCAAAACCCAAAACAAAACCAAAAAAGAAGAGCTCCACAGCGAGCACAGTCGCCCAGTGCGACGCTGACCTTTCAGAGGCCACTCCGGCCTCTGGGAGCAGTCAGATTGGGACGGCGGCCTTCTGGCAGCCGGTGGTCGAGCTGCGGCGGTCGCCACGCGTCCGTGCCGCCTCAGTTGGTGAGGAGGAGGAGACGGATACGGAGTCCGTATCATCGGCGAGGGGTTCAACGAACTCGTTGAACCTCTGGTCCAAATTTTGGAAGGCGCAGAAGCGCCCACTGGAGGGTTCAGTTGAGACCCTGGACGGCACCGTCGAGTCCGGCGGGACCACCCAGCCTCCTGCAAAACTCTCCAGTGCGGCAAGGGGCCGCTCGGGACCAGTGGGTCTCGGAGCCACCCGCAAGGCGGACCTCGCACGCCGCCGTGCAGATGGGGAGCAGGCCGCGCTCGAGCGGGTGGAGCAGTTATCTGCCGAACTCGTCTCGAGTGCCGGTGGAAACCCGCACTCGGCAGCAGAGCTGCTAGACAGGTCGATGAAGAGTGTGGCCATCATTCTTGATGTGGCCACCAAATCAACCAACTTAAAAGGGACGTACCAGAAGGCCCTTAAGCTGGCAGCCTCGGGGCTGCGGGAGGCGGTGGAGGCCCTCTCGGACCGCACCGTCTCAGACGAGACGCGGCGGCTCCTAGTCGCTAACAGGCGCCAGGCCGCCGAGCTGGCAACCCTCCAAGAGGAGATGCAGCAAATGCAGGCGGAGATTCGTCGCCTATCGAAGGCTTCGTTGGCGCCGGTTCCTCCGCCTGCCGCGGCCATGGCGCCGCCTGCTGCGCCTTCATCGCCTGCTGCGCACGAAGAGGTGCCAGCGGCGGAGCCAGAAGAGGTGGCCCCAACGCCCTCACCCTCCGTGGTACCTCCCTCGGGCCTGCTCTCGCAGGAGTTCATGAGGGAGGTAATGCTGAGCGTCGGTTCCATGATGGACGCGAAGCTCCAGTCGTTGGAGGCGAGGCTGCCTCCTGAGCCCCGCCGCCTTACGACGGCGGCAATGAGGCGGGTGCAGGCAGCGCCATCGCCCTCACTTGCGGCTGCTGCGCGCTCGCCTCAGGGCCAAGGTGCGTTGGCTGCGCGACCTGTGGGTCCCGCAGCAGTCGGCCCAAGGGTGGACTTCCCACCCCTACGACCGGTGCAGGCGCCCTCACGGACGCCAGCTAAGGCTCGTCGTGCCCCCCCTACCGAGGCACCTACACCTGCCTCCTCGGCTCCCGTCCCCTCGACTTCCGCTCAGCCGGACAGCGAGGGCTGGCAGACGGTGAGCCGGAAGAAAAAGAGGGGAGGAAAGAAAAAGGGGAAGAAGGCTGCGGCAAATGCGGCCGCAGCCCCGCAAACGGACGGCAAGAAGCCGAGGAAGCTCACGCCGCCCAAGTCCGCCGCCGTGGTGATCACGGTGGCACCGGAGGCGGTGGAGCGTGGCCTCAGCTACGGCCAGGTTCTCCTGAGGGCCAAACAGGGCATCGACGTCTCCGATCTCGGAGGCGTAGGTGCCCGAACGCGCCTCGCCCGCACGGGGGCTCGGATTCTCGAGTTCCCGGGGGCAGAAGGCGGTAGGAGAGCCGACGTCGTGGCTGAGAAGCTGCGGGGTCTGTTTAGTGGGGTGGAAGGCGTGAAGATCGCCAGGCCGACCAAATGCGCCGAGGTGCGCATTTCGGGTCTGGCGGACTTCACGACAGCCGATGACGTCCGGGAGGCCATAGCTTCGGCTACTAAGTGCAGCCCGGACCAAATCAAGGTCGGCACTATCCGCCCCGGTCCCGGAGGCGTTGGTGCAGTGTGGGCGAGCTGTCCGGTCGCCTCGGTCAAGGTTTTGGCCGATGCAGGCAGGCTCCTCGTGGGCTGGATATCAGCCAGGGTTACGGTCCTGGATAGCCGGCCCATGAGGTGCTACAAGTGCATGGCGGCCGGGCACGCTCGTGTTAAATGCACCAGCTGCTTTGACTGCAGCGGATTATGTTTCCGCTGCGGTCAACCCGGGCACAAGGCGGCGGAGTGCTCCGCCCCCCCTCACTGCCCAGCATGTGCCGCGGGCAAGCTGCCCGCTAACCACTTGCTGGGCCGTGAGGGTTGTAGACAACCCCGCACCTCGGCTTCTACGCCAAAGCTGGGGGCCGGTCGCTCGACCGAGGTCGCTACCAGCGCCGTGTCACCGACGTCGCCGTCGCAAATGGAGGAGGATGTAGAGACCGCGCTCCATTAATGGATCGTGGTATCTACATCCAGTGGTCCATAGGCCTTGCCGTAGCCGCGTGTCCATGTATCGTTCCGAGCTGCCCGAATTGGGTCGGTTCGGATTCGGTCGATGGAAGCGTGGCAGTCGCCGCCTCCACGGCGCTTCATTTCCCCCCCTTGTCGCCAAGAGACAAGGGTCCGGGAGATGTCGCTGCCGACCAACCGGAGGTTGAGCGATTTCGGGGACTTCGTCCTTCGACTGGAGACCTCGATGCGGCAGGTGACCTCAGGTCACGTGCTGGTCATGGGGGACTTCAACGCCTGGTCTGGGCGTGGGAGTCCTCCAGGGCCGGCGGCCGCGGCGACGTCGTGTGGTGTTTTACCGCGGTCGCGTCCTTCTGCGAGGAAGTCATCTCGCGGAAGGAGGCGGCGGAGAGGATCAAAGAGGCAGACGGCCTCGCAGATCCGATCCGCCGCCCGCGAACTGGGCGGCGTGCACGCGCATTCCTGCGCCTCATGCCGCCCTAGTGGGGCCGCGGGTGGATGGGCCGGGGATTGCCCTCCACCCGCATTAGAGCCCCCCGCGAAGGGGTGATGTCCCGGTGTGCCTGGACATCGCCTAGAAGACGGGCCCGCACCGCACCTTTGCGGGCCGGCGCTTGAGTGTTCCGTCGATGAGTGCGAAGTATTTCCGACGGTTCACTCACTAAGTCGCGGTGTATGGCACACGGCAGGTTGTTTTAGTGTGGTGAGAGCCCCACATAACCGCGCGGCGTCCCCGCGCTGCGCGGTATGCGGAAGGTACATTTTTTCCTGCCTAAACAAAAAAAAAAAAAAAAAGGTTAGGTTCTCCGACTGAGGGGGTGGACGTCGGTGCGGGCCGCTTTCGCGAGTCGCTGACCGCAGTTTGCGACGCGGCCATGCACCGGGTCGGACGTCGGCCTCCAAAGACGGAGGTCTACTGGTGGTCCCAGGAGCTGGCGGCCCTCCGCGCGGCCTCCAACCGCGCCAAGAGGGCCGTCACCCGAAGCCGTGGGCGTCACAGAGACGCCCAACACCCAGAGGTTGTCCGCTTGAGGGAGTTGGCCAGGGAGGCCGAAATCACCTTCAAGCGGGCCATAGATGCTGCCAAGGAGCGCAGCAGAGCCGAGATGCTGGAGAGTCTAGACAGTGACCCCTGGGGTCGCCCGTACCGCGCGGCGCGTGATAAGCTCCGCGCGCAGGGCCCCCCCCTTACGGAGACTCTCCAGCCCAGCTTCCTGGCGGAAGTGGTCGAGGGCCTTTTCCCGGATCGGGCGGAGCATACGCCCCCGTCCATGGCTGTTCTTGCCGAGGACGAGGGGGTAGTGCAGGAGGATGTTCCGCCCGTCACGGAGGCGGAGGTGGGGGTGGCTGTTCTGCGAATTCGTTCGAAGAACACCGCCCCCGGGCCTGACGGGGTCCCCGCCCGTGTGTTGGCCCTGGCCCTCGACCACATGGAGGACCGCCTCAGGGAACTGCTGGACGCCTGCCTAGCGTCCGGACGGTTCCCTGACTGCTGGAAAAGCGGGAAGCTGGTGCTCCTGCAGAAGCCTGGACGGCCCACCAATTCGGCTGCAGCCTTCAGGCCCATAGTGTTGCTCGACGAGGCGGGTAAGTTATTCGAGAGAATTCTCGCTGCCCGCATCGTCGAGCACCTTACTACAGTGGGGCCGGATCTGTCGGACGCCCAATTCGGTTTTCGAGTGGGGCGTTCGACGATCGACGCAATCTTGCGTCTGAAGGCTGCTTCCGAGGAGGTGGTGAGCCGCGGCGGAGTGATGTTGGCGGTGTCGTTGGACATCGCCAACGCATTCAACAGTCTGCCGTTCAGCTGCATCAGGGAGGCGCTCCGATATCACGGGGTGCCCGTCTACCTGAGGCGGCTGGTGGCGGACTATCTGCAGGAGCGGCGTGTGTTGTACGAGGACTGCAACGGACGTGTGCTGCAGCGACCCGTGTCGTGCGGTGTTCCTCAGGGGTCGGTCTTAGGGCCGCTCCTGTGGAACATCGGCTATGATTGGGTCCTCCGCGGAGTCTTTCCTCCCGGGCTGGGTGTCATCTGCTACGCGGATGACACTCTCGTCACGGCCCCGGGGGAAAGTTTCGAGGAGGCGGCGCACCTCGCCACCGTGGGTGTTTCCCAGGTGGTCGGACGGATCGAGGCGTTGGGCCTGCGGGTGGCGGTGGAAAAGACGGAGGCCGTGCTCTTCCACGGGCCTTATCGCCGCCCGCCGCCCCGCGCCTCGATCGAGATCCGGTCGGTCCTCGTACCAGTGGGGGCCCAGATAAAATATCTGGGCCTGTATATCGACTCAAGGTGGCACTTCGACGAGCACTTCCGTAGGCTCGCCCCGAAACTCGTCGGCGCCGCATCCGCCCTGGGGAGGCTTTTGCCGAACCTGGGCGGAGCCAGTATCGGGTGCCGACGGTTGTATACCGGGGTGATCCGGTCGATGGCGCTGTACGGCGCACCGGTGTGGGCGGACGCCCTGACCGCCCGCAATAGGCCCGGACTCTTGCGGGCCCAACGCATCGTGGCGGTCAGGGCCATACGCGGGTACCGCACTGTGTCAACAGAGGCGGCCTGCGCATTGGCCGGAACCCCCCCGTGGGATCTAGAGGCGGAAGTGCTCGCCGAAGTATATCGGCAGACGACACAACATCGGGCGGAGAGTGGCAGTCGGCCTCCGCCCGAGGACGTTCGCGGGTGGCGAGATGCCGCCCGCCAAGCCATCATGGCTAAGTGGTCGTCCCGGCTGGAGTCCCCGAGTGCTGGTCATCGCACCGTGGCGGCGCTCCAGCCGGTCATTGTCGAGTGGATGGAGAGGCAGCACGGGACCCTTTCCTTCCGACTGACTCAGATGCTTTCCGAGCACGGCTGCTTCGGAAAGTATCTGTACTCGGTCGCTAGGAGGGAATCGAGTCCCGCCTGCCATCACTGTCCCTGCCGCGAGGACACCGCGCAACACACGCTCGAGGCTTGTCCGGCCTGGGCGGTGGAGCGCCGTGATCTCGTGGCAGCAGTGGGAGTCGACCTCTCGCTGCCGGCCATCCTGCGCTCCATGGCACGCAGCGAGAGGAGTTTTACCGCGGTCGCGTCTTTCTGCGAGGCAGTCATCTCGCAGAAGGAGGCGGCGGAGAGGATCAGAGAGGCAGACGGCCTTGCGGATCCGATCCGCCGCCGGCGAACTGGGCGGCGTGCACGCGCATTTCTGCGCCTCATGCCGCCGTAGTGAGGCCGCGGGTGGATGGGACGGGGCTTGCCCTCCACCCGCAGTAGAGCCCCCCGCGAAGGGGTGATGTCCCGGTGTGCCTGGACATCGCCTAGAAGACGGGCCCGCACCGCACCTTTGCGGGCCAGCGCTTGGGTGTTCCGTCGATGAGTGCGAAGTATTTCCGACGGTCCACTCACTAAGTCGCGGTGTATGGCACACGGCAGGTTGTTTTAGTGTGGTGAGAGCCCCACATAACCGCGCGGCGTCCCCGCGCCGCGCGGTATGCGGATGAGGTACATTTTTTCCTGCCTGAACAAAAAAAAAAAAAAAAAAAAAAAAGGTTAGGTTAGGTTAGGTTAGGTTAGGTTAGGTTAGGTTAGGTTAGGTTAGGTTAGGTTAGGTTTTTTTTTTTTTTTTTTTTTTTTACGTGAGGAATGCTATTAGGCATGCTACCTCCGATATGGGGGGTATCTGGAGGCCGTATGTGGGACTCACCTCTTCGGGGCATACCCACTAAACCTCACGATGTCCACTTCATCGCCTTCAGGTCAGATCACAGGATAGGCAGGCGTTTGCTCACTGCGATCCGGCCGGCGTTGCCCAACGAGCGGGCTCGACTCCCAGGGGTTGGGCCAGTGCCCTTCCCCTGTAACGTCACATGTTAGCGCCCCCTGAACACTAGGGGCGCCACATCGCGGGGCCATTATTAGGTCGGTGGATCCCCCGATCCTCCTTCCAAGGCCAGGCGGCTTGCGTACTGCATACGCCGCCGCCCCGACGCTGTGGGCCGACGAGGAGGAAGCGTCAAACCGCTACGCTCCCTCTCTCTGAGCGTCTCTCGTTTTGCCGTCATGACTGTCTCAGCGAATGAGACGACGGCGGCCCAGCCCTCTTCGCTGTCGACCATGGCGCGAACCACGGCCGGCAGCGAGAGGTCTTGTCCTATCTTACCTACTAGAGCCGAACGCTCCCCGCTCCAAGCCGTGCACACGACGCGCGTATGCTCCGCCGTGTCCACAGCCCCACCGCTACAGTGGCGACACGTAGGCTCCGGCTCGATGCCGACCACCTCCCACAAGTACTTCCCGAAGCAGCCGTGCCCCGTTAAGAGTTGTGTAAGGTGGAACGTTAGAGTCCCGTGCCGCCTTTCGACGTAGGGCCGCAGAATGGGTTGGATGGCCGAAACCAGTTCCTTCCCCACCGCGGACCCCTCTAGTCGGGTCGACCACCTTTCGAAGAGAACGTCGCGAGCTTGCGCTCTCCAAGTTCCGATCTCCTCCATGGTTGGCCAACCCCCGCCCCTGCGTACCAGAGTACTTCGCCGGTAAACCTGCGACAGTACCCCCGCCTCGAGATCCCACGGTAGACTGGCTGCGATTGCGCAGGCCGCCTCGTACGACACCGTACAGTACGCCCGAGCCGCTCTTTGCGCTATGGCTCGCTGCGGGCGCCGCAGCAAGACCATATTCTGAGCGCTCAGAGCATCTGCCCATATCGGCGCACCGTACAGTGCTTTCGAACGCAACACTCCGTCGTACAGGCGACGGCACGCACTACCCGGTCCCCCTTTGTTGGGGAGGAGCCTTGCGAGCATTCCGGCGTAGGCTAAAAGTTTCGGAGCCAATGAACGCGATCTCGTCGCGACTCATAGTGAGGGGAGCCGAGTCCGCCCGCTCCCTCAAAACACCTATTTGTGCTCGGAGGGTGACCAGCTCGGCCTGAAGCCTGGCCACCTCGTCCGTCTCAGTGCGAGACCTCAACTCGCGGGCGTACTCCAAGATGGAGCTTGCCGCGAGATTGAGGTCCCGCACATATTGACCCTTCAAACGGGACGATTTCTTCGCCACCGTCTGAACGGTCCCTACTGCAGCCTCTATGGCTTGCGTCAACTCCTCAGCCCGAAGGTGAGCAGCTGACACGGTCGCCTCGATTTGCGGTTTGTGCGGTTTTAGAAGGAATGACTCCTTCTGCTGCCGCAGCTCCTCCGCCAGTTCCTCCTCTGCCCGAAGTTGGAGCTCACGCTCCTTGGCCAGGTTGAGCTCGGCCTTGGCTTTCGCCAGGCCAACATACTGGCCTGTGGTCGGGGGTCGACCACGCAGTTTCTTGCCACCGACCTCAGCGGCATCCACTCGGTCTCCCGACTCGGAGCAGTCCCCGTCCGACGCAGAGTTTAAGCGTTTCCGCCAAAGTCTGCCCGGGGAGGACGGCCGCGAGTCGACAGACACCACCGTGCCGACGCTGGTGTCGGTAGAAGACTCCGACAGAGTTTGCGTCCTAGCGCCTAGACGAGGCAGTAGGACGCGCGCCTCCTTGCAAACCCCTGGGAGGGAGGATTGAGACCTTTCGATCCCTCTCCCCGACCCCTCAGGGTTAAAAGCCCCCAGGAGGGGAGATCGGGGCCTTTCGGCCCCTTTCCCCGCCCCCTTAGGGTCACGCGCACCTCGGAGAGGAGAGCGCGACCTCTCGGTCCCACTCCCCGCCCCCTGAGGGCCAGAACACTCGTCAGACATCGTTTCCGATGTCAGACGACCTCTAACCGTATTGGCGCTGAGAAGCACCGTTTTGTTGGTACTGAAAAGTACCGCAAGCTCAGAAGTAACTGATCGCTCTAAATGCCCCTCAAGTATCGAGCCAGAGATTCGGTCACCCGCCTGCCACTCCGTTACGGTGGTCAGGTCGGGGTCCAGGGCCGGACGACAAGGACGTACTCACAGCTCACTTACGGGGGCCCGCCCCAGGTTAGGTTTTTTTTTTTTTTTTTTTTTTTACGTGAGGAATGCTATTAGGCATGCTACCTCCGATATGGGGGGTATCTGGAGGCCGTATGTGGGACTCACCTCTTCGGGGCATACCCACTAAACCTCACGATGTCCACTTCATCGCCTTCAGGTCAGATCACAGGATAGGCAGGCGTTTGCTCACTGCGATCCGGCCGGCGTTGCCCAACGAGCGGGCTCGACTCCCAGGGGTTGGGCCAGTGCCCTTCCCCTGTAACGTCACATGTTAGCGCCCCCTGAACACTAGGGGCGCCACATCGCGGGGCCATTATTAGGTCGGTGGATCCCCCGATCCTCCTTCCAAGGCCAGGCGGCTGGCGTACTGCATACGCCGCCGCCCCGACGCTGTGGGCCGGCGAGGAGGAAGCGTCAAACCGCTACGTTCCCTCTCTCTGAGCGTCTCTCGTTTTGCCGTCATGACTGTCTCAGCGAATGAGACGACGGCGGCCCAGCCCTCTTCGCTGTCGACCATGGCGCGAACCACGGCCGGCAGCGAGAGGTCTTGTCCTATACTACCTATTAGAGCCGAACGCTCCCCGCTCCAAGCCGTGCACACGACGCGCGTATGCTCCGCCGTGTCCACAGCCCCACCGCTACAGTGGCGACACGTAGGCTCCGGCTCGATGCCGACCACCTCCCACAAGTACTTCCCGAAGCAGCCGTGCCCCGTTAAGAGTTGTGTAAGGTGGAACGTTAGAGTCCCGTGCCGCCTTTCGACGTAGGGCCGCAGAATGGGTTGGATGGCCGAAACCAGTTCCTTCCCCACCGCGGACCCCTCTAGTCGGGCCGACCACCTGTCGAAGAGAACGTCGCGAGCTTGCGCTCTCCAGCTTCCGATCTCCTCCACGGTTGGCCAACCCCCGCCCCTGCGTACCAGAGTACTTCGCCGGTAAACCTGCGACAGTACCCCAGCCTCGAGATCCCACGGTAGACTGGCTGCGATTGCGCAAGCCGCCTCGTACGACACCGTGCAGTACGCCCGAGCCGCTCTTTGCGCTATGGCTCGCTGCGGGCGCCGCAGCAAGACCATATTCTGAGCGCTCAGAGCATCTGCCCATATCGGCGCACCGTACAGTGCTTTCGAACGCAACACTCCGTCGTACAGGCGACGGCACGCACTGCCCGGTCCCCCTTTGTTGGGGAGGAGCCTTGCGAGCATTCCGGCGTAGGCTAAAAGTTTCGGAGCCAGTTGCCGAAAGTGCTCCACAAACCCCCACCGACTGTCGAGAACGAGTCCTAAATACTTCATCCTCGATCCGACAGCAATGGAGGTGCCCCCTACCACGATTTTTGCGCCTACAGGTGGAGGTCTCCGAGGCCCGTGGAAAAACAGAGCCTCAGATTTTTCGAGAGCCACCCGGAGCCCTAACGCCTTGATGCGGCGCACTACTTGCGCCACACCAGCCGTGGCCAGCACCGCCGCATCGCGAAAATTGGGGGCCCGCGCGGTGACCAGGGTATCGTCGGCATAACAAAGTATACCAACTCCCCGGAGATTTGCACCGCGCAGGACCCAGTCGAATCCGATGTTCCACAGGAGAGGGCCGAGGACCGACCCCTGCGGAACACCGCATGACATCTCTCGCCGGACGAGCCGATCGCGCGACGGATACGCGATCGCGCGCCCGACGAAGTAGTCCCCGAGCACTTGCCTAAGGTACTCGGGAACCTTGTGGTACCTAAGTGCCTCCGCGACAGTCGCCCAAGGAAGCGTGTTAAACGCATTCGCGATATCCAGCGAGACCGCAAGGACCACTTCTCCCTGGTCGACTGCCTCCCCCACGCGTTCCCGCAAGTGCGAAATGGCATCTAGGGTTGACCTCCCGCGGCGAAAACCAAATTGACCGTCGTGCAAGTCTGGTCCTACCCCCTCCAGGTGCTTGACGAGACGAGCACTGATCACCCGCTCGAACAGCTTGCTCATCTCGCCAAGCAGTACTATCGGGCGGTAGGCCGACGGTGACTCTTTTGGGCGGCCGTTCTTACCGAGAAGAACGAGCTTCCCGATCTTCCAAGTACGCGGGAATCTCCCCCCCGTCAGACATTCCGTCATGAGGGATCGCGTATCCTCCCCGATAATCGGCATCACCGAGGTGATCAGCCGTCCAGGTACTCCGTCCGGGCCTGGGGCGCCGTTCTTCGCCTTGAGTCGCAGAACGGCCACCTCCAGTTCCTCCTCGGACACGGGAGGAATGACCTCTGCCGCTGTTGGCTCCTGGTTACGTGACGACATGGTCGGAGGGACCCATTCGTCTGCCGCCGGAAATAGGGTGCTGACCACTTGTCCTACGAACGAGGGCTCCAGAGACCTGGTGAGTGGGGGCGCCCACGGTCGGAGCTTGTGGCTCATGACCTTGTATGGCCGCCCCCATGGATCTCTGTCGAGTGTCTCAAGCCACTCCCTCCAGGCCTCCTCCTTAGCCGACTTGATCGCTGCGCTGTAGACCGCACGGGCGGCCTGCCACGCAGCGCGAAGCTCCGCTTCCAAGACCAGGTCCCTTACCCGTCTTCCCCGGGCACGAGTGTACCGGCGTTGCGATGCCCAGCTCGCTTGCCGAAGCTCAGCGAGGTGCGGGCGCCACCAGTACACCTGTCTCCGAGGAGGAACCGGCCTTGCCCTACTCATAGCCGCGTCACAGACGCGAGTCAGCGAATCCTGGAGCTGCTCCGATTTTGCGTCCACGTCCAGATGGGTAGTGCCGGCACCAGCCCACCGTTCCACGATGGCCGCCTCGATAGCCAGCTCCCGATCCAGCGTGGCTACTCGCCAGCGCGGATTTTCTCCGCTAAGGGGACGGTTACTTGACCATGCAGCCGTCGCGGGCGAGGAGGAAATGTCGAACCGAATATATCGGTGATCGGACAAGTTCTCCTCTCCCTCGAAGACTCTCCAGTTGCGCGCCCTGCGTGCCAGCGCGGGGCTAGCGAACGTCAGGTCAATAATCGATGTGCCTCCTTGGGGCCCTATGAACGTGTTCACCGTCCCCCTGTTGAGGAGCACCACGCCAGTAGACACCGCCCACTCTTCCAACGCTTCTCCTCTATCGTCGGTGTCCGGTGATCCCCAAGCACGCGAGTGTGCGTTGAAGTCTCCGGCAATCACGACATGAGCGGGGTGCACCCCTTCCACCATACCCCCGATTTCTAAGAGCAGTTGCTCGAAGTCGGCGAGGGTTTTGCTGGGAGGGCAGTACACCCCGATCACTGCGATGCCGCCTAAGGTGACCGTCACACATCCCCGGCCCCTCAAGACCTTCTCGAAGGGAGCGGAGCCGGGGACGTGCAGTTGCGTAACGATCGCAACTGTGCCGTCGAGGTCACTCGCCCAGTCGTCGCGGGGGCGAACGTAGTACGGATCGGAGATCACCGTAACCGACGCCTGCCACTGCGCCATGCACTGGAACAAATTGTCCTGAGCTCCGACGCAGTGGTTGATGTTCGCCTGCAGGAAGGAGATAGTCGCCATTTATGAGTGGGCCGTATCCATCGCCTCCTCGGTCTGCGAGAGATCGACAGACTGCGAGGGCGCCACGGGGCCACCCTTCGCCGCCTGCCGTCCCTGGGGTCGCTTGCCCCGCTTCTGGTCACCCGCTGCGCAGTCTTTGCTGCCCAGCCGGTGACCAGACGCCTTGCCCCCTGCCGCGCATATCGGACAGTGGGGTTCGGCAGTGCACGCTGCGGCCGCATGGCCGGGCTTACCGCAGTTGAAGCAAAGCCCACTGCGGTCGATGCCCACAGTGCACTTCACTCCGATGTGGCCCGGTTCCAGACAGCGGAAGCACCGCTGCTGTCTGGGCTCTAGGAGTGTTGGTCGGACGACCGACCACCCGACCAAGATTCGGCGACCATCGGTCACCCTTTGGGCTGCGGCGGTAGGGCACTTAACCCAGACCGACCCCAGCCTACCAGGTGGGCGATTGATCTCGCCAACCTTTACGGCCTCTGTGGCACACCCTCCCTCGGCTGCTATGGCCGATGCCACTTTCGCTTTAGTGGCCGCGTCATCCAGCCCGGAAATGCGCAGTTCTGCACATTTTTCCGGTCGAGATACGCGGACCACGTCGCCCAAAACTTTTTTGAGCTCGGTGGCTAGCCCGTTCGCCTTTTCGGCGTTACCGGCGCCAGCCACCTCGAGGATCCGTGCCCCCGTCGCCGCCTTGCGGAAGCGGACACCATCGATCCCTAGGCCTTTGAGATCGATGGATTTTTCCGCCTCCGCAAGGACGGCCGCATATGTTGCGCCCTGCTCCACCGCGCCAGGCTGCAGGGTGATGACCACTGCAGCCGTTCGCGGGGGGCGGAGTTTAGGGCCCGCCTTTTTTGGGGCCACAGCCGGAGCGGGTTTCGCTGCCGGCTTAGTGGGGCCCCGCTTGGCCACCAGAGTCCATCCCTCGTCCATCGACGAGGGGGGAGGTGGCAGCGGACGAGGTTGGTGAGCAGCAGCTGCCTGTTTGGCAGCAGCACTCTTCCTCGTTTTCTTTTTTTTGTTGCCTGGGGCAGTCTCCGAGGTTGAAGGCAACCTCGAAGGTTGTGCCTGCTCAGGCACGGACGCCGCGGGTTTGGCCACCTTAGGTGGCGCCTGCTTAGGCGTAGATGCCGCAGGTGTGGCCACCACAGGTGTCGCCCCGCGAGCGGCCTTGGCCTTGGCTTTAGCCTTGGCCTTAGACGCGGGGGGTGCGGTGGGCGCCGACGCGGGGAGCGCTGGCTCTTCGACGCCTATGGCCGAAGAGGACGCGGAGGCAGCTGCGGCAGCATTCCGTATGTCCGCCTGAAGCGGAGGACGGAGCCGTTTCTCGGGTAACAGGCGGTCCTGTATCCCCTCGAGCCGCGCATCAACCATAAAGGCGATCTCGTCGCGACTCATAGTGAGGGGAGCCGAGTCCGCCCGCTCCCTCAAAACACCTATCTCAGCTCGGAGGGTGACCAGCTCGGCCTGAAGCCTGGCCACCTCGTCCGTCTCAGTGCGAGACCTCAACTCGCGAGCGTACTCCAAGATAGAGCTTGCCGCGAGATTGAGGTCCCGCACATATTGACCCTTCAGACGGGACGATTTCTTCGCCACCGTCTGAACGGTCCCTACGGCTGCCTCTATGGCTTGCGTCAACTCCTCAGCCCGAAGGTGAGCAGCTGACACGGTCGACTCGGTTTGCGGTTTGTGCGGTTTTAGAAGGAATGACTCCTTCTGCTGCCGCAGCTCCTCCGCCAGTTCCTCCTCTGCCCGAAGTTGGAGCTCTCGCTCCTTGGCCAGGTTGAGCTCGGCCTTGGCTTTCGCCAGGCCGACATACTGGCCTGTGGTCGGGGGACGACCGCGCAGTTTCTTGCCACCGACCTCAGCGGCATCCACACGGTCTCCCGACTCGGAGCAGTCCCCGTCCGACGCAGAGTTTAAGCGTTTCCGCCAAAGTCTGCCCGGGGAGGACGGCCGCGAGTCGACAGACACCACCGTGCCGACGCTGGTGTCGGTAGAAGACTCCGACAGAGTTTGCGTCCTAGCGCCTAGACGAGGCAGTAGGACGCGCGCCTCCTTGCAAACCCCTGGGAGGGAGGATTGAGACCTTTCGGTCCCTCTCCCCGACCCCTCAGGGTTAAAAGCCCCCAGGAGGGGAGATCGGGGCCTTTCGGCCCCTTTCCCCGTCCCCTTAGGGTCACGCGCACCTCGGAGAGGAGAGCGGGACCTCTCAGTCGCACTCCCCGCCCCCTGAGGGCCAGAACACTCGTCAGACATCGTTTCCGATGTCAGACGACCTCTAACCGTATTGGCGCTGAGAAGCACCGTTTTGTTGGTACTGAAAAGTACCGCAAGCTCAGAAGTAACTGATCGCTCTAAATGCCCCTCAAGTATCGAGCCAGAGATTCGGTCACCCGCCTGCCACTCCGTTACGGTGGTCAGGTCGGGGTCCAGGGCCGGACGACAAGGACGTACTCACAGCTCACTTACGGGGGCCCGCCCCGCCCCAGGTTAGGTTAGGTTTTTTTTTTTTTTTTTTTTTTTACGTGAGGAATGCTATTAGGCATGCTACCTCCGATATGGGGGGTATCTGGAGGCCGTATGTGGGACTCACCTCTTCGGGGCATACCCACTAAACCTCACGATGTCCACTTCATCGCCTTCAGGTCAGATCACAGGATAGGCAGGCGTTTGCTCACTGCGATCCGGCCGGCGTTGCCCAACGAGCGGGCTCGACTCCCGGGGGTTGGGCCAGTGCCCTTCCCCTGTAACGTCTCATGTTAGCGCCCCCTGAACACTAGGGGCGCCACATCGCGGGGCCATTATTAGGTTGGTGGATCCCCCGATCCTCCTTCCAAGGCCAGGCGGCTGGCGTACTGCATACGCCGCCGCCCCGACGCTGTGGGCCGGCGAGGAGGAAGCGTCAAACCGCTACGTTCCCTCTCTCTGAGCGTCTCTCGTTTTGCCGTCATGACTGTCTCAGCGAATGAGACGACGGCGGCCCAGCCCTCTTCGCTGTCGACCATGGCGCGAACCACGGCCGGCAGCGATAGGTCTTGTCCTATCCTACCTATTAGAGCCGAACGCTCCCCGCTCCAAGCCGTGCACACGACGCGCGTATGCTCCGCCGTGTCCACAGCCCCACCGTTACAGTGGCGACACGTAGGCTCCGGCTCGATGCCGACCACCTCCCACAAGTACTTCCCGAAGCAGCCGTGCCCCGTTAAGAGTTGTGTAAGGTGGAACGTTAGAGTCCCGTGCCGCCTTTCGACGTAGGGCCGCAGAATGGGTTGGATGGCCGAAACCAGTTCCTTCCCCACCGCGGACCCCTCTAGTCGGGCCGACCACCTGTCGAAGAGAACGTCGCGAGCTTGCGCTCTCCAGCTTTCGATCTCCTCCACGGTTGGCCAACCCCCGCCCCTTCGTACCAGAGTAGTTCGCCGGTAAACCTGCGACAGTACCCCAGCCTCGAGATCCCACGGTAGACTGGCTGCGATTGCGCAAGCCGCCTCGTACGACACCGTGCAGTACGCCCGAGCCGCTCTTTGCGCTATGGCTCGCTGCGGGCGCCGCAGCAAGACCATATTCTGAGCGCTCAGAGCATCTGCCCATATCGGCGCACCGTACAGTGCTTTCGAACGCAACACTCCGTCGTACAGGCGACGGCACGCACTACCAGGTCCCCCTTTGTTGGGGAGGAGCCTTGCGAGCATTCCGGCGTAGGCTAAAAGTTTCGGAGCCAGTTGCCGAAAGTGCTCCACAAACCCCCACCGACTGTCGAGAACGAGTCCTAAATACTTCATCCTCGACCCGACAGCGATGGAGGTGCCCCCTACCACGATTTTTGCGCCTACAGGTGGAGGTCTCCGAGGCCCGTGGAAAAACAGAGCCTCAGATTTTTCGAGAGCCACCCGGAGCCCTAACGCCTTGATGCGGCGCACTACTTGCGCCACACCAGCCGTGGCCAGCACCGCCGCATCGCGAAAATTGGGGGCCCGCGCGGTGACCAGGGTATCGTCGGCATAACAAAGTATACCAACTCCCCGGAGATTTGCACCGCGCAGGACCCAGTCGAATCCGATGTTCCACAGGAGAGGCCCGAGGACCGACCCCTGTGGAACACCGCATGACATCTCTCGCCGGACGAGCCGATCGCGCGACGGATACGCGATCGCGCGCCCGACGAAGTAGTCCCCGAGCACTTGCCTAAGGTACTCGGGAACCTTGTGGTACCTAAGTGCCTCCGCGACAGTCGCCCAAGGAAGCGTGTTAAACGCATTCGCGATATCCAGCGAGACCGCAAGGACCACTTCTCCCTGGTCGACTGCCTCCCCCACGCGTTCCCGCAAGTGCGAAATGGCATCTAGGGTTGACCTCCCGCGGCGAAAACCAAATTGACCGTCGTGCAAGTCTGGTCCTACCCCCTCCAGGTGCTTGACGAGACGAGCACTGATCACCCGCTCGAACAGCTTGCTCATCTCGCCAAGCAGTACTATCGGGCGGTAGGCCGACGGTGACTCTTTTGGGCGGCCGTTCTTACCGAGAAGAACGAGCTTCCCGATCTTCCAAGTACGCGGGAATCTCCCCCCCGTCAGACATTCCGTCATGAGGGATCGCGTATCCTCCCCGATAATCGGCATCACCGAGGTGATCAGCCGTCCAGGTACTCCGTCCGGGCCTGGGGCGCCGTTCTTCGCCTTGAGTCGCAGAACGGCCACCTCCAGTTCCTCCTCGGACACGGGAGGAATGACCTCCGCCGCTGTTGGCTCCTGGTTACGTGACGACATGGTCGGAGGGACCCATTCGTCTGCCGCCGGAAATAGGGTGCTGACCACTTGTCCTACGAACGAGGGCTCCAGAGACCTGGTGAGTGGGGGCGCCCACGGTCGGAGCTTGTGGCTCATGACCTTGTATGGCCGCCCCCATGGATCTCTGTCGAGTGTCTCAAGCCACTCCCTCCAGGCCTCCTCCTTAGCCGACTTGATCGCTGCGCTGTAGACCGCACGGGCGGCCTGCCACGCAGCGCGAAGCTCCGCTTCCAAGACCAGGTCCCTAACCCGTCTTCCCCGGGCACGAGTGTACCGGCGTTGCGATGCCCAGCTCGCTTGCCGAAGCTCAGCGAGGTGCGGGCGCCACCAGTACACCTGTCTCCGAGGAGGAACCGGCCTTGCCCTACTCATAGCCGCGTCACAGACGCGAGTCAGCGAATCCTGGAGCTGCTCCGATTTTGCGTCCACGTCCAGATGGGTAGTGCCGGCACCAGCCCACCGTTCCACGATGGCCGCCTCGATAGCCAGCTCCCGGTCCAGCGTGGCTACTCGCCAGCGCGGATTTTCACCGCTAAGGGGACAATTACTTGACCATGCAGCCGTCGCGGGCGAGGAGGAAATGTCGAACCGAATATATCGGTGATCGGACAAGTTCTCCTCTCCCTCGAAGACTCTCCAGTTGCGCGCCCTGCGTGCCAGCGCGGGGCTGGCGAACGTCAGGTCAATAATCGATGTGCCTCCTTGGGGCCCTACGAACGTGTTCACCGTCCCCCTGTTGAGGAGCACCACGCCAGTAGACACCGCCCACTCTTCCAACGCTTCTCCTCTATCGTCGGTGTCCGGTGATCCCCAAGCACGCGAGTGCGCGTTGAAGTCTCCGGCAATCACGACATGAGCAGGGTGCACCCCTTCCACCATACCCCCGATTTCTAAGAGCAGTTGCTCGAAGTCGGCGAGGGTTTTGCTGGGAGGGCAGTACACCCCGATCACTGCGATGCCGCCTAAAGTGACCGTCACACATCCCCGGCCCCTCAAGACCTTCTCGAAGGGAGCGGAGCCGGGGACGTGCAGTTGCGTAACGATCGCAACTGAGCCGTCGAGGTCACTCGCCCAGTCGTCGCGGGGGCGAACGTAGTACGGATCGGAGATCACCGTAACCGACGCCTGCCACTGCGCCATGCACTGGAACAAATTGTCCTGAGCTCCGACGCAGTGGTTGATGTTCGCCTGCAGGAAGGAGATAGTCGCCATTTATGAGTGGGCCGTATCCATCGCCTCCTCGGTCTGCGAGAGATCGACAGACTGCGAGGGCGCCACGGGGCCACCCTTCGCCGCCTGCCGTCCCTGGGGTCGCTTGCCCCGCTTCTGGTCACCCGCTGCGCAGTCTTTGCTGCCCACCCGGTGACCAGACGCCTTGCCCCCTGCCGCGCATATCGGACAGTGGGGTTCGGCAGTGCACGCTGCGGCCGCATGGCCGGGCTTGCCGCAGTTGAAGCAAAGCCCGCTGCGGTCAATGCCCACAGTGCACTTCACTCCGATGTGGCCCGGTTCCAGACAACGGAAGCACCGCTGCTGTCTGGGCTCTAAGAGTGTTGGTCGGACGACCGACCACCCGACCAAGATTCGGCGACCATCGGTCACCCTTTGGGCTGCGGCGGTAGGGCACTTAACCCAGACCGACCCCAGCCTACCAGGTGGGCGATTGATCTCGCCAACCTTTACGGCCTCTGTGGCACACCCTCCCTCGGCTGCGATGGCCGATGCCACTTTCGTTTTAGTGGCCGCGTCATCCAGGCCGGAGATGCGCAGTTCTGCGCATTTCTCCGGTCGAGACACGCGGACCACGTCGCCCAAAACTTTTTTGAGCTCGGTGGCTAGCCCGTTCGCCTTTTCGGCGTTACCGGCGCCAGCCACCTCGAGGATCCGTGCCCCCGTCGCCGCCTTGCGGAAGCGGACACCATCGATCCCTAGGCCTTTGAGATCGATGGATTTTTCCGCCTCCGCAAGGACGGCCGCATATGTTGCGCCCTGCTCCACCGCACCAGGCTGCAGGGTGATGACCACTGCAGCCGTTCGCGGGGGGCGGAGTTTAGGGCTCGCCTTTTTTGGGGCCACAGCCGGAGCGGGTTTCGCTGCCGGCTTTGTGGGGCCCCGCTTGGCCACCAGAGTCCATCCCTCGTCCATCGACGAGGGGGGAGGTGGCAGCGGGCGAGGTTGGTGAGCAGCAGCTGCCTGTTTGGCAGCAGCACTCTTCCTCGTTTTCTTTTTTTTGTTGCCTGGGGCAGTCTCCGAGGTTGAAGGCAACCTCGAAGGTTGTGCCTGCTCAGGCACGGACGCCGCGGGTTTGGCCACCTTAGGTGGCGCCTGCTTAGGCGTAGACGCCGCAGGTGTGGTCACCACAGGTGTCGCCCCACGGGCGGCCTTGGCCTTGGCCTTAGCCTTGGCCTTAGACGCGGGGGGTGCGGTTGGCGCCGACGCGGGGAGCGCTGGCTCTTCGACGCCTATGGCCGAAGAGGACGCGGAGGCAGCTGCGGCAGCATTACGTATGTCCGCCTGAAGCGGAGGACGGAGGCGTTTCTCGGGCAACAGGCGGTCCTGTATCCCCTCGAGCCGCGCATCAACCATAAAGGCGATCTCGTCGCGGCTCATAGTGAGGGGAGCCGAGTCCGCCCGCTCCCTCAAAACACCTATTTCAGCTCGGAGGGTGACCAGCTCGGCCTGAAGCCTGGCCACCTCGTCCGACTCTGTGCGAGACCTCAACTCGCGAGCGTACTCCAGGATGGAGCTTGCCGCGAGATTGAGGTCCCGCACATATTGACCCTTCAGACGGGACGATTTCTTCGCCACCGTCTGAACGGTCCCTACGGCTGCCTCTATGGCTTGCGTCAACTCCTCAGCCCGAAGGTGAGCAGCTGACACGGTCGACTCGGTTTGCGGTTTGTGCGGTTTTAGAAGGAATGACTCCTTCTGCTGCCGCAGCTCCCCCGCCAGTTCCTCCTCTGCCCGAAGTTGGAGTTCTCGCTCCTTGGCCAGGTTGAGCTCGGCCTTGGCTTTCGCCAGGCCGACATACTGGCCTGTGGTCGGGGGACGACCGCGCAGTTTCTTGCCACCGACCTCAGCGGCATCCACACGGTCTCCCGACTCGGAGCAGTCCCCGTCCGACGCAGAGTTTAAGCGTTTCCGCCAAAGTCTGCCCGGGGAGGACGGCCGCGAGTCGACAGACACCACCGTGCCGACGCTGGTGTCGGTAGAAGACTCCGACAGAGTTTGCGTCCTAGCGCCTAGACGAGGCAGTAGGACGCGCGCCTCCTTGCAAACCCCTGGGAGGGAGGATTGAGACCTTTCGGTCCCTCTCCCCGACCCCTCAGGGTTAAAAGCCCCCAGGTGGGGAGATCGGGGCCTTTCGGCCCCTTTCCCCGCCCCCTTAGGGTCACGCGCACCTCGGAGAGGAGAGCGGGACCTCTCAGTCCCACTCCCCGCCCCCTGAGGGCCAGAACACTCGTCAGACATCGTTTCCGATGTCAGACGACCTCTAACCGTATTGGCGCTGAGAAGCACCGTTTTGTTGGTACTGAAAAGTACCGCAAGCTCAGAAGTAACTGATCGCTCTAAATGCCCCTCAAGTATCGAGCCAGAGATTCGGTCACCCGCCTGCCACTCCGTTACGGTGGTCAGGTCGGGGTCCAGGGCCGGACGACAAGGACGTACTCAAAGCTCACTTACGGGGGCCCGCCCCAGGTTAGGTTAGGTTAGGTTTTTTTTTTTTTTTTTTTTTACGTGAGGAATGCTATTAGGCATGCTACCTCCGATATGGGGGGTATCTGGAGGCCGTATGTGGGACTCACCTCTTCGGGGCATACCCACTAAACCTCACGATGTCCACTTCATCGCCTTCAGGTCAGATCACAGGATAGGCAGGCGTTTGCTCACTGCGATCCGGCCGGCGTTGCCCAACGAGCGGGCTCGACTCCCAGGGGTTGGGCCAATGCCCTTCCCCTGTAACGTCACATGTTAGCGCCCCCTGAACACTAGGGGCGCCACATCGCGGGGCCATTATTAGGTCGGTGGATCCCCCGATCCTCCTTCCAAGGCCAGGCGGCTGGCGTACTGCATACGCCGCCGCCCCGACGCTGTGGGCCGACGAGGAGGAAGCGTCAAACCGCTACGCTCCCTCTCTCTGAGCGTCTCTCGTTTTGCCGTCATGACTGTCTCAGCGAATGAGACGACGGCGGCCCAGCCCTCTTCGCTGTCGACCATGGCGCGAACCACGGCCGGCAGCGAGAGGTCTTGTCCTATCTTACCTACTAGAGCCGAACGCTCCCCGCTCCAAGCCGTGCACACGACGCGCGTATGCTCCGCCGTGTCCACAGCCCCACCGCTACAGTGGCGACACGTAGGCTCCGGCTCGATGCCGACCACCTCCCACAAGTACTTCCCGAAGCAGCCGTGCCCCGTTAAGAGTTGTGTAAGGTGGAACGTTAGAGTCCCGTGCCGCCTTTCGACGTAGGGCCGCAGAATGGGTTGGATGGCCGAAACCAGTTCCTTCCCCACCGCGGACCCCTCTAGTCGGGTCGACCACCTTTCGAAGAGAACGTCGCGAGCTTGCGCTCTCCAAGTTCCGATCTCCTCCATGGTTGGCCAACCCCCGCCCCTGCGTACCAGAGTACTTCGCCGGTAAACCTGCGACAGTACCCCCGCCTCGAGATCCCACGGTAGACTGGCTGCGATTGCGCAAGCCGCCTCGTACGACACCGTACAGTACGCCCGAGCCGCTCTTTGCGCTATGGCTCGCTGCGGGCGCCGCAGCAAGACCATATTCTGAGCGCTCAGAGCATCTGCCCATATCGGCGCACCGTACAGTGCTTTCGAACGCAACACTCCGTCGTACAGGCGACGGCACGCACTACCCGGTCCCCCTTTGTTGGGGAGGAGCCTTGCGAGCATTCCGGCGTAGGCTAAAAGTTTCGGAGCCAGTTGCCGAAAGTGCTCCACAAACCCCCACCGACTGTCGAGAACGAGTCCTAAATACTTCATCCTCGACCCGACAGCGATGGAGGTGCCCCCTACCACGATTTTTGCGCCTACAGGTGGAGGTCTCCGAGGCCCGTGGAAAAACAGAGCCTCAGATTTTTCGAGAGCCACCCGGAGCCCTAACGCCTTGATGCGGCGCACTACTTGCGCCACACCAGCCGTGGCCAGCACCGCCGCATCGCGAAAATTGGGGGCCCGCGCGGTGACCAGGGTATCGTCGGCATAACAAAGTATACCAACTCCCCGGAGATTTGCACCGCGCAGGACCCAGTCGAATCCGATGTTCCACAGGAGAGGCCCGAGGACCGACCCCTGCGGAACACCGCATGACATCTCTCGCCGGACGAGCCGATCGCGCGACGGATACGCGATCGCGCGCCCGACGAAGTAGTCCCCGAGCACTTGCCTAAGGTACTCGGGAACCTTGTGGTACCTAAGTGCCTCCGCGACAGTCGCCCAAGGAAGCGTGTTAAACGCATTCGCGATATCCAGCGAGACCGCAAGGACCACTTCTCCCTGGTCGACTGCCTCCCCCACGCGTTCCCGCAAGTGCGAAATGGCATCTAGGGTTGACCTCCCGCGGCGAAAACCAAATTGACCGTCGTGCAAGTCTGGTCCTACCCCCTCCAGGTGCTTGACGAGACGAGCACTGATCACCCGCTCGAACAGCTTGCTCATCTCGTCAAGCAGTACTATCGGGCGGTAGGCCGACGGTGACTCTTTTGGGCGGCCGTTCTTACCGAGAAGAACGAGCTTCCCGATCTTCCAAGTACGCGGGAATCTCCCCCCCGTCAGACATTCCGTCATGAGGGATCGCGTATCCTCCCCGATAATCGGCATCACCGAGGTGATCAGCCGTCCAGGTACTCCGTCCGGGCCTGGGGCGCCGTTCTTCGCCTTGAGTCGCAGAACGGCCACCTCCAGTTCCTCCTCGGACACGGGAGGAATGACCTCCGCCGCTGTTGGCTCCTGGTTACGTGACGACATGGTCGGAGGGACCCATTCGTCTGCCGCCGGAAATAGGGTGCTGACCACTTGTCCTACGAACGAGGGCTCCAGAGACCTGGTGAGTGGGGGCGCCCACGGTCGGAGCTTGTGGCTCATGACCTTGTATGGCCGCCCCCATGGATCTCTGTCGAGTGTCTCAAGCCACTCCCTCCAGGCCTCCTCCTTAGCCGACTTGATCGCTGCGCTGTAGACCGCACGGGCGGCCTGCCACGCAGCGCGAAGCTCCGCTTCCAAGACCAGGTCCCTAACCCGTCTTCCCCGGGCACGAGTGTACCGGCGTTGCGATGCCCAGCTCGCTTGCCGAAGCTCAGCGAGGTGCGGGCGCCACCAGTACACCTGTCTCCGAGGAGGAACCGGCCTTGCCCTACTCATAGCCGCGTCACAGACGCGAGTCAGCGAATCCTGGAGCTGCTCCGATTTTGCGTCCACGTCCAGATGGGTAGTGCCGGCACCAGCCCACCGTTCCACGATGGCCGCTTCGATAGCCAGCTCCCGATCCAGCGTGGCTACTCGCCAGCGCGGATTTTCTCCGCTAAGGGGACGATTACTTGACCATGCAGCCGTCGCGGGCGAGGAGGAAATGTCGAACCGAATATATCGGTGATCGGACAAGTTCTCCTCTCCCTCGAAGACTCTCCAGTTACGCGCCCTGCGTGCCAGCGCGGGGCTGGCGAACGTCAGGTCAATAATCGATGTGCCTCCTTGGGGCCCTAAGAACGTGTTCACCGTCCCCCTGTTGAGGAGCACCACGCCAGTAGACACCGCCCACTCTTCCAACGCTTCTCCTCTATCGTCGGTGTCCGGTGATCCCCAAGCACGCGAGTGCGCGTTGAAGTCTCCGGCAATCACGACATGAGCGGGGTGCACCCCTTCCACCATACCCCCGATTTCTAAGAGCAGTTGCTCGAAGTCGGCGAGGGTTTTGCTGGGAGGGCAGTACACCCCGATCACTGCGATGCCACCTAAAGTGACCGTCACACATCCCCGGCCCCTCAAGACCTTCTCGAAGGGAGCGGAGCCGGGGACGTGCAGTTGCGTAACGATCGCAACTGAGCCGTCGAGGTCACTCGCCCAGTCGTCGCGGGGGCGAACGTAGTACGGATCGGAGATCACCGTAACCGACGCCTGCCACTGCGCCATGCACTGGAACAAATTGTCCTGAGCTCCGACGCAGTGGTTGATGTTCGCCTGCAGGAAGGAGATAGTCGCCATTTATGAGTGGGCCGTATCCATCGCCTCCTCGGTCTGCGAGAGATCAGCAGACTGCGAGGGCGCCACGGGGCCACCCTTCGCCGCCTGCCGTCTCTGGGGTCGCTTGCCCCGCTTCTGGTCACCCGCTGCGCAGTCTTTGCTGCCCAGCCGGTGACCAGACGCCTTGCCCCCTGCCGCGCATATCGGACAGTGGGGTTCGGCAGTGCACGCTGCGGCCGCATGGCCGGGCTTGCCGCAGTTGAAGCAAAGCCCGCTGCGGTCAATGCCCACAGTGCACTTCACTCCGATGTGGCCCGGTTCCAGACAGCGGAAGCACCGCTGCTGTCTGGGCTCTAAGAGTGTTGGTCGGACGACCGACCACCCGACCAAGATTCGGCGACCATCGGTCACCCTTTGGGCTGCGGCGGTAGGGCACTTAACCCAGACCGACCCCAGCCTACCAGGTGGGCGATTGATCTCGCCAACCTTTACGGCCTCTGTGGCACACCCTCCCTCGGCTGCTATGGCCGATGCCACTTTCGCTTTAGTGGCCGCGTCATCCAGCCCGGAAATGCGCAGTTCTGCACATTTTTCCGGTCGAGATACGCGGACCACGTCGCCCAAAACTTTTTTGAGCTCGGTGGCTAGCCCGTTCGCCTTTTCGGCGTTACCGGCGCCAGCCACCTCGAGGATCCGTGCCCCCGTCGCCGCCTTGCGGAAGCGGACACCATCGATCCCTAGGCCTTTGAGATCGATGGATTTTTCCGCCTCCGCAAGGACGGCCGCATATGTTGCGCCCTGCTCCGCCGCGCCTGGCTGCAGGGTGATGACCACTGCTGCTGTACGCGGGGGTCGGAGTTTAGGGCTCGCCTTTTTTGGGGCCACAGCCGGAGCGGGTTTCGCTGCCGGTTTAGTCGGGCCCCGCTTCGCCACCACAGTCCATCCCTCGTCCATCGACGAGGGGGGAGGTGGCAGCGGACGAGGTTGTTGAGCGGCAGCTGCCTGTTTGGCAGCAGCACTCTTCCTCGTCTTCTTCTTTTTTTTATTGCCTGGGGCAGTCTCCGAGGTTGAAGGCAACCTCGAAGGTTGTGCCTGCTCAGGCACGGACGCCGCGGGTTTGGCCACCTTAGGTGGCGCCTGCTTAGGCGTAGACGCCGCAGGTGTGGCCACCACAGGTGTCGCCCCGCGGGCGGCCTTGGCCTTGGCCTTAGCCTTGGCCTTAGACGCGGGAGTTGCGGTGGGTGCCGACGCGGGGAGCGCTGGCTCTTCTACGCCTATGGCAGAAGAGGGTGCGGAGGCAGCAGCGGCGGCATTCCGAATGTCCGCCTGAAGCGGAGGACGGAGCCGTTTTTCGGGTAACAGGCGGTCCTGTATCCCCTCGAGCCGCGCGTCGACCATGAACGCGATCTCGTCGCGACTCATAGTGAGGGGAGCCGAGTCCGCCCGCTCCCTCAAAACTCCTATTTCGGCACGGAGGGTGACCAGCTCGGCCTGAAGCCTGGCCACCTCGTCCGACTCTGTGCGAGACCTCAACTCGCGGGCGTACTCCAGGATGGAGCTCGCCGCGAGATTGAGGTCCCGCACATATTGACCCTTCAGACGTGACGACTTTTTCGCCACCGTCTGAACGGTCCCTACAGCTGCCTCTATGGCCTGTGTCAACTCCTCAGCCCGTAGGTGAGCAGATGACACGGTCGCCTGTTGTTGCGGTTTGCTCGGTTTTAGAAGGAATGACTCCTTCTGCTGCCGCAGCTCCTCCGCCAGTTCCTCCTCTGCCCGAAGTTGGAGCTCTCGCTCCTTGGCCAGGTTGAGCTCGGCCTTGGCTTTCGCCAGGCCGACATACTGGCCTGTGGTCGGGGGTCGACCACGCAGTTTCTTGCCACCGACCTCAGCGGCATCCACTCGGTCTCCCGACTCGGAGCAGTCCCCGTCCGACGCAGAGTTTGCGCGTTTCCGCCAAAGTCTGCCCGGGGAGGACGGCCGCGAGTCGACAGACACCACCGTGCCGACGCTGGTGTCGGTGGAAGACTCCGACAGAGTTTGCGTCCTAGAGCCTAGACGAGGCAGTAGGACGCGCGCCTCCTTGCAAACCCCTGGGAGGGAGGATTGAGACCTTTCGGTCCCTCTCCCCGACCCCTCAGGGTTAAAAGCCCCCAGGAGGGGAGATCGGGGCCTTTCGGCCCCTTTCCCCGCCCCCTTAGGGTCACGCGCACCTCGGAGAGGAGAGCGGGACCTCTCAGTCCCACTCCCCGCCCCCTGAGGGCCAGAACACTCGTCAGACATCGTTTCCGATGTCAGACGACCTCTAACCGTATTGGCGCTGAGAAGCACCGTTTTGTTGGTACTGAAAAGTACCGCAAGCTCAGAAGTAACTGATCGCTCTAAATGCCCCTCAAGTATCGAGCCAGAGATTCGGTCACCCGCCTGCCACTCCGTTACGGTGGTCAGGTCGGGGTCCAGGGCCGGACGACAAGGACGTACTCACAGCTCACTTACGGGGGCCCGCCCCAGGTTAGGTTAGGTTTTTTTTTTTTTTTTTTTTTTTTTTTTTTTACGTGAGGAATGCTATTAGGCATGCTACCTCCGATATGGGGGGTATCTGGAGGCCGTATGTGGGACTCACCTCTTCGGGGCATACCCACTAAACCTCACGATGTCCACTTCATCGCCTTCAGGTCAGATCACAGGATAGGCAGGCGTTTGCTCACTGCGATCCGGCCGGCGTTGCCCGGCGAGCGGGCTCGACTCCCAGGGGTTGGGCCAGTGCCCTTCCCCTGTAACGTCACATGTTAGCGCCCCCTGAACACTAGGGGCGCCACATCGCGGGGCCATTATTAGGTCGGTGGATCCCCCGATCCTCCTTCCAAGGCCAGGCGGCTGGCGTACTGCATACGCCGCCGCCCCGACGCTGTGGGCCGACGAGGAGGAAGCGTCAAACCGCTACGCTCCCTCTCTCTGAGCGTCTCTCGTTTTGCCGTCATGACTGTCTCAGCGAATGAGACGACGGCGGCCCAGCCCTCTTCGCTGTCGACCATGGCGCGAACCACGGCCGGCAGCGAGAGGTCTTGTCCTATCTTACCTACTAGAGCCGAACGCTCCCCGCTCCAAGCCGTGCACACGACGCGCGTATGCTCCGCCGTGTCCACAGCCCCACCGCTACAGTGGCGACACGTAGGCTCCGGCTCGATGCCGACCACCTCCCACAAGTACTTCCCGAAGCAGCCGTGCCCCGTTAAGAGTTGTGTAAGGTGGAACGTTAGAGTCCCGTGCCGCCTTTCGACGTAGGGCCGCAGAATGGGTTGGATGGCCGAAACCAGTTCCTTCCCCACCGCGGACCCCTCTAGTCGGGTCGACCACCTTTCGAAGAGAACGTCGCGAGCTTGCGCTCTCCAAGTTCCGATCTCCTCCATGGTTGGCCAACCCCCGCCCCTGCGTACCAGAGTACTTCGCCGGTAAACCTGCGACAGTACCCCCGCCTCGAGATCCCACGGTAGACTGGCTGCGATTGCGCAAGCCGCCTCGTACGACACCGTACAGTACGCCCGAGCCGCTCTTTGCGCTATGGCTCGCTGCGGGCGCCGCAGCAAGACCATATTCTGAGCGCTCAGAGCATCTGCCCATATCGGCGCACCGTACAGTGCTTTCGAACGCAACACTCCGTCGTACAGGCGACGGCACGCACTACCCGGTCCCCCTTTGTTGGGGAGGAGCCTTGCGAGCATTCCGGCGTAGGCTAAAAGTTTCGGAGCCAGTTGCCGAAAGTGCTCCACAAACCCCCACCGACTGTCGAGAACGAGTCCTAAATACTTCATCCTCGACCCGACAGCGATGGAGGTGCCCCCTACCACGATTTTTGCGCCTACAGGTGGAGGTCTCCGAGGCCCGTGGAAAAACAGAGCCTCAGATTTTTCGAGAGCCACCCGGAGCCCTAACGCCTTGATGCGGCGCACTACTTGCGCCACACCAGCCGTGGCCAGCACCGCCGCATCGCGAAAATTGGGGGCCCGCGCGGTGACCAGGGTATCGTCGGCATAACAAAGTATACCAACTCCCCGGAGATTTGCACCGCGCAGGACCCAGTCGAATCCGATGTTCCACAGGAGAGGCCCGAGGACCGACCCCTGTGGAACACCGCATGACATCTCTCGCCGGACGAGCCGATCGCGCGACGGATACGCGATCGCGCGCCCGACGAAGTAGTCCCCGAGCACTTGCCTAAGGTACTCGGGAACCTTGTGGTACCTAAGTGCCTCCGCGACAGTCGCCCAAGGAAGCGTGTTAAACGCATTCGCGATATCCAGCGAGACCGCAAGGACCACTTCTCCCTGGTCGACTGCCTCCCCCACGCGTTCCCGCAAGTGCGAAATGGCATCTAGGGTTGACCTCCCGCGGCGAAAACCAAATTGACCGTCGTGCAAGTCTGGTCCTACCCCCTCCAGGTGCTTGACGAGACGAGCACTGATCACCCGCTCGAACAGCTTGCTCATCTCGTCAAGCAGTACTATCGGGCGGTAGGCCGACGGTGACTCTTTTGGGCGGCCGTTCTTACCGAGAAGAACGAGCTTCCCGATCTTCCAAGTACGCGGGAATCTCCCCCCCGTCAGACATTCCGTCATGAGGGATCGCGTATCCTCCCCGATAATCGGCATCACCGAGGTGATCAGCCGTCCAGGTACTCCGTCCGGGCCTGGGGCGCCGTTCTTCGCCTTGAGTCGCAGAACGGCCACCTCCAGTTCCTCCTCGGACACGGGAGGAATGACCTCCGCCGCTGTTGGCTCCTGGTTACGTGACGACATGGTCGGAGGGACCCATTCGTCTGCCGCCGGAAATAGGGTGCTGACCACTTGTCCTACGAACGAGGGCTCCAGAGACCTGGTGAGTGGGGGCGCCCACGGTCGGAGCTTGTGGCTCATGACCTTGTATGGCCGCCCCCATGGATCTCTGTCGAGTGTCTCAAGCCACTCCCTCCAGGCCTCCTCCTTAGCCGACTTGATCGCTGCGCTGTAGACCGCACGGGCGGCCTGCCACGCAGCGCGAAGCTCCGCTTCCAAGACCAGGTCCCTTACCCGTCTTCCCCGGGCACGAGTGTACCGGCGTTGCGATGCCCAGCTCGCTTGCCGAAGCTCAGCGAGGTGCGGGCGCCACCAGTACACCTGTCTCCGAGGAGGAACCGGCCTTGCCCTACTCATAGCCGCGTCACAGACGCGAGTCAGCGAATCCTGGAGCTGCTCCGATTTTGCGTCCACGTCCAGATGGGTAGTGCCGGCACCAGCCCACCGTTCCACGATGGCCGCCTCGATAGCCAGCTCCCGATCCAGCGTGGCTACTCGCCAGCGCGGATTTTCTCCGCTAAGGGGACGGTTACTTGACCATGCAGCCGTCGCGGGCGAGGAGGAAATGTCGAACCGAATATATCGGTGATCGGACAAGTTCTCCTCTCCCTCGAAGACTCTCCAGTTGCGCGCCCTGCGTGCCAGCGCGGGGCTGGCGAACGTCAGGTCAATAATCGATGTGCCTCCTTGGGGCCCTATGAACGTGTTCACCGTCCCCCTGTTGAGGAGCACCACGCCAGTAGACACCGCCCACTCTTCCAACGCTTCTCCTCTATCGTCGGTGTCCGGTGATCCCCAAGCACGCGAGTGCGCGTTGAAGTCTCCGGCAATCACGACATGAGCGGGGTGCACCCCTTCCACCATACCCCCGATTTCTAAGAGCAGTTGCTCGAAGTCGGCGAGGGTTTTGCTGGGAGGGCAGTACACCCCGATCACTGCGATGCCGCCTAAAGTGACCGTCACACATCCCCGGCCCCTCAAGACCTTCTCGAAGGGAGCGGAGCCGGGGACGTGCAGTTGCGTAACGATCGCAACTGAGCCGTCGAGGTCACTCGCCCAGTCGTCGCGGGGGCGAACGTAGTACGGATCGGAGATCACCGTAACCGACGCCTGCCACTGCGCCATGCACTGGAACAAATTGTCCTGAGCTCCGACGCAGTGGTTGATGTTCGCCTGCAGGAAGGAGATAGTCGCCATTTATGAGTGGGCCGTATCCATCGCCTCCTCGGTCTGCGAGAGATCGACAGACTGCGAGGGCGCCACGGGGCCACCCTTCGCCGCCTGCCGTCCCTGGGGTCGCTTGCCCCGCTTCTGGTCACCCGCTGCGCAGTCTTTGCTGCCCAGCCGGTGACCAGACGCCTTGCCCCCTGCCGCGCATATCGGACAGTGGGGTTCGGCAGTGCACGCTGCGGCCGCATGGCCGGGCTTGCCGCAGTTGAAGCAAAGCCCGCTGCGGTCAATGCCCACAGTGCACTTCACTCCGATGTGGCCCGGTTCCAGACAGCGGAAACACCGCTGCTGTCTGGGCTCTAAGAGTGTAGGTCGGACGACCGACCACCCGACCAAGATTCGGCGACCATCGGTCACCCTTTGGGCTGCGGCGGTAGGGCACTTAAGCCAGACCGATCCCAGCCTACCAGTTGGGCGATTAATCTCGCCAACCTTCACGGCCTCTACGGCACACCCACCCTCGGCTGCGATGGCCGATGCAATTTTCTCCTTAGTGGCCGCATCATCCAGGCCGGAGATGCGCAGTTCTGCACATTTCTCCGGTCGGGATACGCGGACCACGTCGCCCAAAACTTTTTTGAGCTCGGTGGCTAGCCCGTTCGCCTTTTCGGCGTTACCGGCGCCAGCCACCTCGAGGATCCGTGCCCCCGTCGCCGCCTTGCGGAAGCGGACACCATCGATCCCTAGGCCTTTGAGATCGATGGATTTTTCCGCCTCCGCAAGGACGGCCGCATAAGTTGCGCCCTGCTCCACCGCGCCAGGCTGCAGGGTGATTACCACTGCTGCTGTACGAGGGGGGCGGAGTTTAGGGCTCGCCTTTTTTGGGGCCACAGCCGGAGCGGCTTTCGCTGCCGGCTTTGTGGGGCCCCGCTTGGCCACCAGAGTCCATCCCTCGTCCATCGACGAGGGGGGAGGTGGCAGCGGACGAGGTTGTTGGGCGGCAGCTGCCTGTTTGGCAGCAGCGCTCTTCCTCGTTTTCTTCTTTTTTTTGCCTGGGGCAGTCTCCGAGGTTGAAGGCAACCTCGAAGGTTGTGCCTGCTCAGGCACGGACGCCGCGGGTTTGGCCACCTTAGGTGGCGCCTGCTTAGGCGTAGATGCCGCAGGTGTAGCCACCACAGGTGTCGCCCCGCGAGCGGCCTTGGCCTTGGCCTTAGCCTTGGCCTTAGACGCGGGGGGTGCGGTGGGCGCCGACGCGGGGAGCGCTGACTCTTCTACGCCTATGGCAGAAGAGGGTGCGGAGGCAGCAGCGGCGGCATTCCGAATGTCCGCCTGAAGCGGAGGACGGAGCCGTTTTTCGGGTAACAGACGGTCCTGTATCCCCTCGAGCCGCGCGTCGACCATGAACGCGATCTCGTCGCGACTCATAGTGAGGGGAGCCGAGTCCGCCCGCTCCCTCAAAACTCCTATTTCGGCACGGAGGGTGACCAGCTCGGCCTGAAGCCTGGCCACCTCGTCCGACTCTGTGCGAGACCTCAACTCGCGGGCGTACTCCAGGATGGAGCTTGCCGCGAGATTGAGGTCCCGCACATATTGACCCTTCAGACGCGACGACTTTTTCGCCACCGTCTGAACGGTCCCTACAGCTGCCTCTATGGCCTGCGTCAACTCCTCAGCCCGTAGGTGAGCAGATGACACTGTCGCCTGTTGTTGCGGTTTGCTCGGTTGCAGAAGAAATGACTCCTTCTGCCGCCGTAGCTCCTCCGCAAGTTCCTCTTCCGCCCGAAGTTGGAGCTCTCGCTCCTTGGCCAGGTTGAGCTCGGCTTTGGCTTTCGCCAGGCCGACATACTGGCCTGTGGTCGGGGGACGACCACGCAGTTTCTTGCCACCGACCTCAGCGGCATCCACACGGTCTCCCGACTCGGAGCAGTCCCCGTCCGACGCAGAGTTTAAGCGTTTCCGCCAAAGTCTGCCCGGGGAGGACGGCCGCGAGTCGACAGACACCACCGTGCCGACGCTGGTGTCGGTAGAAGACTCCGACAGAGTTTGCGTCCTAGAGCCTAGACGAGGCAGTAGGACGCGCGCCTCCTTGCAAACCCCTGGGAGGGAGGATTGAGACCTTTCGGTCCCTCTCCCCGACCCCTCAGGGTTAAAGGCCCCCAGGAGGGGAGATCGGGGCCTTTCGGCCCCTTTCCCCGCCCCCTTAGGGTCACGCGCACCTCGGAGAGGAGAGCGGGACCTCTCAGTCCCACTCCCCGCCCCCTGAGGGCCAGAACACTCGTCAGACATCGTTTCCGATGTCAGACGACCTCTAACCTTATTGGCGCTGAGAAGCACCGTTTTGTTGGCACTGAAAAGTACCGCAAGCTCAGAAATAACTGATCGCTCTAAATGCCCCTCAAGTATCGAGCCAGAGATTCGGTCACCCGCCTGCCACTCCGTTACGGTGGTCAGGTCGGGGTCCAGGGCCGGACGACAAGGACGTACTCAAAGCTCACTTACGGGGGCCCGCCCCAGGTTAGGTTAGGTTTTTTTTTTTTTTTTTTTTTTTTTTACGTGAGGAATGCTATTAGGCATGCTACCTCCGATATGGGGGGTATCTGGAGGCCGTATGTGGGACTCACCTCTTCGGGGCATACCCACTAAACCTCACGATGTCCACTTCATCGCCTTCAGGTCAGATCACAGGATAGGCAGGCGTTTGCTCACTGCGATCCGGCCGGCGTTGCCCAACGAGCGGGCTCGACTCCCAGGGGTTGGGCCAATGCCCTTCCCCTGTAACGTCACATGTTAGCGCCCCCTGAACACTAGGGGCGCCACATCGCGGGGCCATTATTAGGTCGGTGGATCCCCCGATCCTCCTTCCAAGGCCAGGCGGCTGGCGTACTGCATACGCCGCCGCCCCGACGCTGTGGGCCGGCGAGGAGGAAGCGCAAACCGCTACGTTCCCTCTCTCTGAGCGTCTCTCGTTTTGCCGTCATGACTGTCTCAGCGAATGAGACGACGGCGGCCCAGCCCTCTTCGCTGTCGACCATGGCGCGAACCACGGCCGTCAACGGGAGGTGTTGTCCGATCCTACCTACTAGAGCCGAACGCTCCCCGCTTCGAGCCATGCACACGACGTGCGTATACTCCGCCGTGTCCACAGCTCCACCGCTACAGTGGCGACACGTAGGCTCCGGCTCGAAGCCGACCACCTCCCACAAGTACTTCCCGAAGCAACCGTGCCGCGTTAGAAGTTGTGTAAGGTGGAACGTTAGAGTCCCGTGCCGCCTTCCGACGTAGAATTCGTCGCAGAATGGGTTGGATGGCCGAAACCAGTTCCTTCCCCTCCGCTGACCCACTCCGACGCAGTGGTTGATATTCGCCTGCAGGAGGGATACAGTCGCCATTTATGAATGGGCCGTATCCATCGCCTCCTCTGTCTGCGAGAGATCGACAGACTGCGAGGGCGCCACGGGGCCACCCTTCGCCGCCTGCCGTCCCTGGGGTTGCTTGCCCCGCTTCTGGTCACCCGCTGCGCAGTCTTTGCTGCCCAGCCGGTGACCAGATGCCTTGCCCCCTGCCGCGCAGAGCGGACAGTGGGGTTTGGCAGTGCATGCTGCTGCCTTATGGCCAGGCTGCCCGCAGCTGAAACACAGTCCGCTACGGTCGATGCCCACAGTGCACTTAACTCCTATATGGCCCGGTTCCAGACAGCGGAAGCACCGCTGCTGTCTGGGCTCTAAAAGTGTAGGTCGGACGACCGACCACCCCACCAAAATTCGGCGACCATCGGTCACCTTTTGGGCTGCGGCGGTAGGGCACTTAAGCCAAACCGACCCCAGCCCACCAGTTGGGCGATTGATCTCGCCAACCTTTACGGCCTCTACGGCACACCCTCCCTCGGCTGCAATGGCCGATGCCACTTTCGCCTTAGTGGCCGCATCATCCAGGCCGGAGATGCGCAGTTCTGCGCATTTCTCCGGTCGGGACACGCGGACCACGTCGCCCAAAACTTTTTTGAGCTCGGTGGCTAGCCCGTTCGCCTTTTCAGCGTTACCGGCGCCAGCCACCTCGAGGATCCGTGCCCCCGTCGCCGCCCTGCGGAAGCGGACACCATCGATCCCTAGGCCTTTGAGATCGATGGAATTTGCCGCCTCCGCAAGGACGGCCGCATAGGTTGCGCCCTGCTCCACCGCGCTAGGCTGCAGGGTGATGACCACTGCTGCCGAACGCGGAGGGCGGAGTTTAGGGAGGTTAGGTTAGGTTAGGTTTTTTTTTTTTTTTTTTTTTTTTTTTTACGTGAGGAATGCTATTAGGCATGCTACCTCCGATATGGGGGGTATCTGGAGGCCGTATGTGGGACTCACCTCTTCGGGGCATACCCACTAAACCTCACGATGTCCACTTCATCGCCTTCAGGTCAGATCACAGGATAGGCAGGCGTTTGCTCACTGCGATCCGGCCGGCGTTGCCCAGCGAGCGGGCTCGACTCCCAGGGGTTGGGCCAGTGCCCTTCCCCTGTAACGTCACATGTTAGCGCCCCCTGAACACTAGGGGCGCCACATCGCGGGGCCATTATTAGGTCGGTGGATCCCCCGATCCTCCTTCCAAGGCCAGGCGGCTGGCGTACTGCATACGCCGCCGCCCCGACGCTGTGGGCCGACGAGGAGGAAGCGTCAAACCGCTACGCTCCCTCTCTCTGAGCGTCTCTCGTTTTGCCGTCATGACTGTCTCAGCGAATGAGACGACGGCGGCCCAGCCCTCTTCGCTGTCGACCATGGCGCGAACCACGGCCGGCAGCGAGAGGTCTTGTCCTATCTTACCTACTAGAGCCGAACGCTCCCCGCTCCAAGCCGTGCACACGACGCGCGTATGCTCCGCCGTGTCCACAGCCCCACCGCTACAGTGGCGACACGTAGGCTCCGGCTCGATGCCGACCACCTCCCACAAGTACTTCCCGAAGCAGCCGTGCCCCGTTAAGAGTTGTGTAAGGTGGAACGTTAGAGTCCCGTGCCGCCTTTCGACGTAGGGCCGCAGAATGGGTTGGATGGCCGAAACCAGTTCCTTCACCACCGCGGACCCCTCTAGTCGGGTCGACCACCTTTCGAAGAGAACGTCGCGAGCTTGCGCTCTCCAAGTTCCGATCTCCTCCATGGTTGGCCAACCCCCGCCCCTGCGTACCAGAGTACTTCGCCGGTAAACCTGCGACAGTACCCCCGCCTCGAGATCCCACGGTAGACTGGCTGCGATTGCGCAAGCCGCCTCGTACGACACCGTACAGTACGCCCGAGCCGCTCTTTGCGCTATGGCTCGCTGCGGGCGCCGCAGCAAGACCATATTCTGAGCGCTCAGAGCATCTGCCCATATCGGCGCACCGTACAGTGCTTTCGAACGCAACACTCCGTCGTACAGGCGACGGCACGCACTACCCGGTCCCCCTTTGTTGGGGAGGAGCCTTGCGAGCATTCCGGCGTAGGCTAAAAGTTTCGGAGCCAGTTGCCGAAAGTGCTCCACAAACCCCCACCGACTGTCGAGAACGAGTCCTAAATACTTCATCCTCGACCCGACAGCGATGGAGGTGCCCCCTACCACGATTTTTGCGCCTACAGGTGGAGGTCTCCGAGGCCCGTGGAAAAACAGAGCCTCGGATTTTTCGAGAGCCACCCGGAGCCCGAGCGCCTTGATGCGGCGCACTATTTGCGCCACACCAGCCGTGGCCAGCACCGCCGCATCGCGAAAATGAGGGGCCCGCGCGGTGACCAGGGTATCGTCGGCATAACAAAGTATACCGACTCCCCGGAGATTTGCACCGCGTAGGACCCAGTCGAATCCGATGTTCCACAGGAGAGGGCCGAGGACCGACCCCTGTGGAACACCGCATGACATCTCTCGCCGGACGAGCCGATCGCGCGACGGATACGCGATCGCGCGCCCGACGAAGTAGTCCCCGAGCACTTGCCTAAGGTACTCGGGAACCTTGTGGTACCTAAGTGCCTCCGCGACAGTCGCCCAAGGAAGCGTGTTAAACGCATTCGCGATATCCAGCGAAACCGCAAGGACCACTTCTCCCTGGTCGACTGCCTCCCCCACGCGTTCCCGCAAGTGCGAAATGGCATCTAGGGTTGACCTCCCGCGGCGAAAACCAAATTGACCGTCGTGCAAGTCTGGTCCTACCCCCTCCAGGTGCTTGACGAGACGAGCACTGATCACCCGCTCGAACAGCTTGCTCATCTCGTCAAGCAGTACTATCGGGCGGTAGGCCGACGGTGACTCTTTTGGGCGGCCGTTCTTACCGAGAAGAACGAGCTTCCCGATCTTCCAAGTACGCGGGAATCTCCCCCCCGTCAGACATTCCGTCATGAGGGATCGCGTATCCTCCCCGATAATCGGCATCACCGAGGTGATCAGCCGTCCAGGTACTCCGTCCGGGCCTGGGGCGCCGTTCTTCGCCTTGAGTCGCAGAACGGCCACCTCCAGTTCCTCCTCGGACACGGGAGGAATGACCTCCGCCGCTGTTGGCTCCTGGTTACGTGACGACATGGTCGGAGGGACCCATTCGTCTGCCGCCGGAAATAGGGTGCTGACCACTTGTCCTACGAACGAGGGCTCCAGAGACCTGGTGAGTGGGGGCGCCCACGGTCGGAGCTTGTGGCTCATGACCTTGTATGGCCGCCCCCATGGATCTCTGTCGAGTGTCTCAAGCCACTCCCTCCAGGCCTCCTCCTTAGCCGACTTGATCGCTGCGCTGTAGACCGCACGGGCGGCCTGCCACGCAGCGCGAAGCTCCGCTTCCAAGACCAGGTCCCTAACCCGTCTTCCCCGGGCACGAGTGTACCGGCGTTGCGATGCCCAGCTCGCTTGCCGAAGCTCAGCGAGGTGCGGGCGCCACCAGTACACCTGTCTCCGAGGAGGAACCGGCCTTGCCCTACTCATAGCCGCGTCACAGACGCGAGTCAGCGAATCCTGGAGCTGCTCCGATTTTGCGTCCACGTCCAGATGGGTAGTGCCGGCACCAGCCCACCGTTCCACGATGGCCGCCTCGATAGCCAGCTCCCGATCCAGCGTGGCTACTCGCCAGCGCGGATTCTCTCCGCTAAGGGGACGATTACTTGACCACGCAGCCGTCGCGGGCGAGGAGGAAATGTCGAACCGAATATATCGGTGATCGGACAAGTTCTCCTCTCCCTCGAAGACTCTCCAGTTACGCGCCCTGCGTGCCAGCGCGGGGCTGGCGAACGTCAGGTCTATAATCGATGTGCCTCCTTGGGGCCCTACGAACGTGTTCACCGTCCCCCTGTTGAGGAGCACCACGCCAGTAGACACCGCCCACTCTTCCAACGCTTCTCCTCTATCGTCGGTGTCCGGTGATCCCCAAGCACGCGAGTGCGCGTTGAAGTCTCCGGCAATCACGACATGAGCAGGGTGCACCCCTTCCACCATACCCCCGATTTCTAAGAGCAGTTGCTCGAAGTCGGCGAGGGTTTTGCTGGGAGGGCAGTACACCCCGATCACTGCGATGCCGCCTAAAGTGACCGTCACACATCCCCGGCCCCTCAAGACCTTCTCGAAGGGAGCGGAGCCGGGGACGTGCAGTTGCGTAACGATCGCAACTGAGCCGTCGAGGTCACTCGCCCAGTCGTCGCGGGGGCGAACGTAGTACGGATCGGAGATCACCGTAACCGACGCCTGCCACTGCGCCATGCACTGGAACAAATTGTCCTGAGCTCCGACGCAGTGGTTGATGTTCGCCTGCAGGAAGGAGATAGTCGCCATTTATGAGTGGGCCGTATCCATCGCCTCCTCGGTCTGCGAGAGATCGACAGACTGCGAGGGCGCCACGGGGCCACCCTTCGCCGCCTGCCGTCCCTGGGGTCGCTTGCCCCGCTTCTGGTCACCCGCTGCGCAGTCTTTGCTGCCCAGCCGGTGACCAGACGCCTTGCCCCCTGCCGCGCATATCGGACAGTGGGGTTCGGCAGTGCACGCTGCGGCCGCATGGCCGGGCTTGCCGCAGTTGAAGCAAAGCCCGCTGCGGTCAATGCCCACAGTGCACTTCACTCCGATGTGGCCCGGTTCCAGACAGCGGAAGCACCGCTGCTGTCTGGGCTCTAAGAGTGTAGGTCGGACGACCGACCACCCGACCAAGATTCGGCGACCGTCGGTCACCCTTTGGGCTGCGGCGGTAGGGCACTTAAGCCAAACCGATCCCAGCCTACCAGTTGGGCGATTAATCTCGCCAACCTTCACGGCCTCTACGGCACACCCACCCTCGGCTGCGATGGCCGATGCAATTTTCTCCTTAGTGGCCGCATCATCCAGGCCGGAGATGCGCAGTTCTGCGCATTTCTCCGGTCGAGACACGCGGACCACGTCGCCCAAGACTTTTTTGAGCTCGGTGGCTAGCCCGTTCGCCTTTTCGGCGTTACCGGCGCCAGCCACCTCGAGGATCCGTGCCCCCGTCGCCGCCTTGCGGAAGCGGACACCATCGATCCCTAGGCCTTTGAGATCGATGGATTTTTCCGCCTCCGCAAGGACGGCCGCATATGTTGCGCCCTGCTCCACCGCGCCTGGCTGCAGGGTAATGACCACTGCTGCTGTACGCGGGGGGCGGAGTTTAGGGCCCGCCTTTTTTGGGGCCACAGCCGGAGCGGGTTTCGCTGCTGGCTTAATCGGGCCCCGCTTCGCCACCACAGTCCATCCCTCGTCCATCGACGAGGGGGGAGGTGGCAGCGGGCGAGGTGGTTGAGCGGCAGCTGCCTGTTTGGCAGCTGCGCTCTTCCTCGCTTGCCGTTTCTTTTTTTTTTTGCCTGGGGCAGTCTCCGAGGTTGAAGGCAACCTCGAAGGTTGTGCCTGCTCAGGCACGGACGCCGCGGGTTTGGCCACCTTAGGTGGCGCCTGCTTAGGCGTAGATGCCGCAGGTGTGGCCACCACAGGTGTCGCCCCGCGAGCGGCCTTGGCCTTGGCCTTAGCCTTGGCCTTAGACGCGGAGGGTGCGGTGGGCGCCGACGCGGGGAGCGCTGACTCTTCTACGCCTATGGCAGAAGAGGATGCGGAGGCAGCAGCGGCGGCATTCCGAATGTCCGCCTGAAGCGGAGGACGGAGCCGTTTTTCGGGTAACAGGCGGTCCTGTATCCCCTCGAGCCGCGCGTCGACCATGAACGCGATCTCGTCGCGACTCATAGTGAGGGGAGCCGAGTCCGCCCGCTCCCTCAAAACTCCTATTTCGGCACGGAGGGTGACCAGCTCGGCCTGAAGCCTGGCCACCTCGTCCGACTCTGTGCGAGACCTCAACTCGCGGGCGTACTCCAGGATGGAGCTCGCCGCGAGATTGAGGTCCCGCACATATTGACCCTTCAGACGTGACGACTTTTTCGCCACCGTCTGAACGGTCCCTACAGCTGCCTCTATGGCCTGTGTCAACTCCTCAGCCCGTAGGTGAGCAGATGACACGGTCGCCTGTTGTTGCGGTTTGCTCGGTTTTAGAAGGAATGACTCCTTCTGCTGCCGCAGCTCCTCCGCCAGTTCCTCCTCTGCCCGAAGTTGGAGCTCTCGCTCCTTGGCCAGGTTGAGCTCGGCCTTGGCTTTCGCCAGGCCGACATACTGGCCTGTGGTCGGGGGTCGACCACGCAGTTTCTTGCCACCGACCTCAGCGGCATCCACTCGGTCTCCCGACTCGGAGCAGTCCCCGTCCGACGCAGAGTTTGCGCGTTTCCGCCAAAGTCTGCCCGGGGAGGACGGCCGCGAGTCGACAGACACCACCGTGCCGACGCTGGTGTCGGTGGAAGACTCCGACAGAGTTTGCGTCCTAGAGCCTAGACGAGGCAGTAGGACGCGCGCCTCCTTGCAAACCCCTGGGAGGGAGGATTGAGACCTTTCGGTCCCTCTCCCCGACCCCTCAGGGTTAAAAGCCCCCAGGAGGGGAGATCGGGGCCTTTCGGCCCCTTTCCCCGCCCCCTTAGGGTCACGCGCACCTCGGAGAGGAGAGCGGGACCTCTCAGTCCCACTCCCCGCCCCCTGAGGGCCAGAACACTCGTCAGACATCGTTTCCGATGTCAGACGACCTCTAACCGTATTGGCGCTGAGAAGCACCGTTTTGTTGGTACTGAAAAGTACCGCAAGCTCAGAAGTAACTGATCGCTCTAAATGCCCCTCAAGTATCGAGCCAGAGATTCGGTCACCCGCCTGCCACTCCGTTACGGTGGTCAGGTCGGGGTCCAGGGCCGGACGACAAGGACGTACTCAAAGCTCACTTACGGGGGCCCGCCCCAGGTTAGGTTAGGTTAGGTTAGGTTAGGTTTTTTTTTTTTTTTTTTTTTTTTACGTGAGGAATGCTATTAGGCATGCTACCTCCGATATGGGGGGTATCTGGAGGCCGTATGTGGGACTCACCTCTTCGGGGCATACCCACTAAACCTCACGATGTCCACTTCATCGCCTTCAGGTCAGATCACAGGATAGGCAGGCGTTTGCTCACTGCGATCCGGCCGGCGTTGCCCAACGAGCGGGCTCGACTCCCAGGGGTTGGGCCAGTGCCCTTCCCCTGTAACGTCACATGTAAGCGCCCCCTGAACACTAGGGGCGCCACATCGCGCGGCCATTATTAGGTCGGTGGATCCCCCGATCCTCCTTCCAAGGCCAGGCGGATGGCGTACTGCATACACCGCCGCCCCGACGCTGTGGGCCGGCGAGGAGGAAGCGCAAACCGCTACGTTCCCTCTCTCTGAGCGTCTCTCGTTTTGCCGTCATGACTGTCTCAGCGAATGAGACGACGGCGGCCCAGCCCTCTTCGCTGTCGACCATGGCGCGAACCACGGCCGTCAACGGGAGGTGTTGTCCGATCCTACCTACTAGAGCCGAACGCTCCCCGCTCCAAGCCATGCACACGACGTGCGTATGCTCCGCCGTGTCCACAGCTCCACCGCTACAGTGGCGACACGTAGGCTCCGGCTCGAAGCCGACCACCTCCCACAAGTACTTCCCGAAGCAACCGTGCCCCGTTAGAAGTTGTGTAAGGTGGAACGTTAGAGTCCCGTGCCGCCTTCCGACGTAGAATTCGTCGCAGAATGGGTTGGATGGCCGAAACCAGTTCCTTCCCCTCCGCTGACCCATTCCGACGCAGTGGTTGATATTCGCCTGCAGGAGGGATACAGTCGCCATTTATGAATGGGCCGTATCCATCGCCTCCTCTGTCTGCGAGAGATCGACAGACTGCGAGGGCGCCACGGGGCCACCCTTCGCCGCCTGCCGTCCCTGGGGTTGCTTGCCCCGCTTCTGGTCACCCGCTGCGCAGTCTTTGCTGCCCAGCCGGTGACCAGATGCCTTGCCCCCTGCCGCGCAGAGCAGACAGTGGGGTTTGGCAGTGCATGCTGCTGCCTTATGGCCAGGCTGCCCGCAGCTGAAACACAGTCCGCTACGGTCGATGCCCACAGTGCACTTAACTCCTATATGGCCCGGTTCCAGACAGCGGAAGCACCGCTGCTGTCTGGGCTCTAAAAGTGTAGGTCGGACGACCGACCACCCCACCAAAATTCGGCGACCATCGGTCACCTTTTGGGCTGCGGCGGTAGGGCACTTAAGCCAAACCGACCCCAGCCCACCAGTTGGGCGATTGATCTCGCCAACCTTTACGGCCTCTACGGCACACCCTCCCTCGGCTGCAATGGCCGATGCCACTTTCGCCTTAGTGGCCGCATCATCCAGGCCGGAGATGCGCAGTTCTGCGCATTTCTCCGGTCGGGACACGCGGACCACGTCGCCCAAAACTTTTTTGAGCTCGGTGGCTAGCCCGTTCGCCTTTTCAGCGTTACCGGCGCCAGCCACCTCGAGGATCCGTGCCCCCGTCGCCGCCCTGCGGAAGCGGACACCATCGATCCCTAGGCCTTTGAGATCGATGGAATTTGCCGCCTCCGCAAGGACGGCCGCATAGGTTGCGCCCTGCTCCACCGCGCTAGGCTGCAGGGTGATGACCACTGCTGCCGAACGCGGAGGGCGGAGTTTAGGGCTCTTCTTTTTTGGGGCCACAGCTGGAGCGGATTTCGCTGCCGGCTTGGTGGGGCCCCGCTTCGCTACCACAGTCCATCCCTCATCCGTCGACGAGGGGGGAGGTGGCAGCGGGCGAGGTTGGTGAGCGGCTGCTGCCTGTTTGGCAGCAGCGCTCTTCCTCGCTTGCCGCTTCTTTTTTTTATTGTCACCTGGGGCAGTCTCCGAGGTTGGAGGCAACCTCGAAGATTGTGCCTGCTCAGGCAGGGACGCCGCGGGTTTGGCCACCTTAGGTGGTGCCTGCTTAGGCGTAGACGCCTCAGGTGTGGCCACCACAGGTGTCGCCCCGCGTAGGTTAGGTTTTTTTTTTTTTTTTTTTTTTTTACGTGAGGAATGCTATTAGGCATGCTACCTCCGATATGGGGGGTATCTGGAGGCCGTATGTGGGACTCACCTCTTCGGGGCATACCCACTAAACCTCACGATGTCCACTTCATCGCCTTCAGGTCAGATCACAGGATAGGCAGGCGTTTGCTCACTGCGATCCGGCCGGCGTTGCCCAACGAGCGGGCTCGACTCCCAGGGGTTGGGCCAATGCCCTTCCCCTGTAACGTCACATGTTAGCGCCCCCTGAACACTAGGGGCGCCACATCGCGGGGCCATTATTAGGTCGGTGGATCCCCCGATCCTCCTTCCAAGGCCAGGCGGCTGGCGTACTGCATACGCCGCCGCCCCGACGCTGTGGGCCGGCGAGGAGGAAGCGTCAAACCGCTACGTTCCCTCTCTCTGAGCGTCTCTCGTTTTGCCGTCATGACTGTCTCAGCGAATGAGACGACGGCGGCCCAGCCCTCTTCGCTGTCGACCATGGCGCGAACCACGGCCGGCAGCGAGAGGTCTTGTCCTATCCTACCTATTAGAGCCGAACGCTCCCCGCTCCAAGCCGTGCACACGACGCGCGTATGCTCCGCCGTGTCCACAGCCCCACCGTTACAGTGGCGACACGTAGGCTCCGGCTCGATGCCGACCACCTCCCACAAGTACTTCCCGAAGCAGCCGTGCCCCGTTAAGAGTTGTGTAAGGTGGAACGTTAGAGTCCCGTGCCGCCTTTCGACGTAGGGCCGCAGAATGGGTTGGATGGCCGAAACCAGTTCCTTCCCCACCGCGGACCCCTCTAGTCGGGTCGACCACCTTTCGAAGAGAACGTCGCGAGCTTGCGCTCTCCAAGTTCCGATCTCCTCCATGGTTGGCCAACCCCCGCCCCTGCGTACCAGAGTACTTCGCCGGTAAACCTGCGACAGTACCCCCGCCTCGAGATCCCACGGTAGACTGGCTGCGATTGCGCAAGCCGCCTCGTACGACACCGTACAGTACGCCCGAGCCGCTCTTTGCGCTATGGCTCGCTGCGGGCGCCGCAGCAAGACCATATTCTGAGCGCTCAGAGCATCTGCCCATATCGGCGCACCGTACAGTGCTTTCGAACGCAACACTCCGTCGTACAGGCGACGGCACGCACTACCCGGTCCCCCTTTGTTGGGGAGGAGCCTTGCGAGCATTCCGGCGTAGGCTAAAAGTTTCGGAGCCAGTTGCCGAAAGTGCTCCACAAACCCCCACCGACTGTCGAGAACGAGTCCTAAATACTTCATCCTCGACCCGACAGCGATGGAGGTGCCCCCTACCACGATTTTTGCGCCTACAGGTGGAGGTCTCCGAGGCCCGTGGAAAAACAGAGCCTCAGATTTTTCGAGAGCCACCCGGAGCCCTAACGCCTTGATGCGGCGCACTACTTGCGCCACACCAGCTGTGGCCAGCACCGCCGCATCGCGAAAATTGGGGGCCCGCGCGGTGACCAGGGTATCGTCGGCATAACAAAGTATACCAACTCCCCGGAGATTTGCACCGCGCAGGACCCAGTCGAATCCGATGTTCCACAGGAGAGGCCCGAGGACCGACCCCTGTGGAACACCGCATGACATCTCTCGCCGGACGAGCCGATCGCGCGACGGATACGCGATCGCGCGCCCGACGAAGTAGTCCCCGAGCACTTGCCTAAGGTACTCGGGAACCTTGTGGTACCTAAGTGCCTCCGCGACAGTCGCCCAAGGAAGCGTGTTAAACGCATTCGCGATATCCAGCGAGACCGCAAGGACCACTTCTCCCTGGTCGACTGCCTCCCCCACGCGTTCCCGCAAGTGCGAAATGGCATCTAGGGTTGACCTCCCGCGGCGAAAACCAAATTGACCGTCGTGCAAGTCTGGTCCTACCCCCTCCAGGTGCTTGACGAGACGAGCACTGATCACCCGCTCGAACAGCTTGCTCATCTCGCCAAGCAGTACTATCGGGCGGTAGGCCGACGGTGACTCTTTTGGGCGGCCGTTCTTACCGAGAAGAACGAGCTTCCCGATCTTCCAAGTACGCGGGAATCTCCCCCCCGTCAGACATTCCGTCATGAGGGATCGCGTATCCTCCCCGATAATCGGCATCACCGAGGTGATCAGCCGTCCAGGTACTCCGTCCGGGCCTGGGGCGCCGTTCTTCGCCTTGAGTCGCAGAACGGCCACCTCCAGTTCCTCCTCGGACACGGGAGGAATGACCTCCGCCGCTGTTGGCTCCTGGTTACGTGACGACATGGTCGGAGGGACCCATTCGTCTGCCGCCGGAAATAGGGTGCTGACCACTTGTCCTACGAACGAGGGCTCCAGAGACCTGGTGAGTGGGGGCGCCCACGGTCGGAGCTTGTGGCTCATGACCTTGTATGGCCGCCCCCATGGATCTCTGTCGAGTGTCTCAAGCCACTCCCTCCAGGCCTCCTCCTTAGCCGACTTGATCGCTGCGCTGTAGACCGCACGGGCGGCCTGCCACGCAGCGCGAAGCTCCGCTTCCAAGACCAGGTCCCTAACCCGTCTTCCCCGGGCACGAGTGTACCGGCGTTGCGATGCCCAGCTCGCTTGCCGAAGCTCAGCGAGGTGCGGGCGCCACCAGTACACCTGTCTCCGAGGAGGAACCGGCCTTGCCCTACTCATAGCCGCGTCACAGACGCGAGTCAGCGAATCCTGGAGCTGCTCCGATTTTGCGTCCACGTCCAGATGGGTAGTGCCGGCACCAGCCCACCGTTCCACGATGGCCGCCTCGATAGCCAGCTCCCGATCCAGCGTGGCTACTCGCCAGCGCGGATTTTCACCGCTAAGGGGACGATTACTTGACCATGCAGCCGTCGCGGGCGAGGAGGAAATGTCGAACCGAATATATCGGTGATCGGACAAGTTCTCCTCTCCCTCGAAGACTCTCCAGTTGCGCGCCCTGCGTGCCAGCGCGGGGCTGGCGAACGTCAGGTCAATAATCGATGTGCCTCCTTGGGGCCCTACGAACGTGTTCACCGTCCCCCTGTTGAGGAGCACCACGCCAGTAGACACCGCCCACTCTTCCAACGCTTCTCCTCTATCGTCGGTGTCCGGTGATCCCCAAGCACGCGAGTGCGCGTTGAAGTCTCCGGCAATCACGACATGAGCAGGGTGCACCCCTTCCACCATACCCCCGATTTCTAAGAGCAGTTGCTCGAAGTCGGCGAGGGTTTTGCTGGGAGGGCAGTACACCCCGATCACTGCGATGCCGCCTAAAGTGACCGTCACACATCCCCGGCCCCTCAAGACCTTCTCGAAGGGAGCGGAGCCGGGGACGTGCAGTTGCGTAACGATCGCAACTGAGCCGTCGAGGTCACTCGCCCAGTCGTCGCGGGGGCGAACGTAGTACGGATCGGAGATCACCGTAACCGACGCCTGCCACTGCGCCATGCACTGGAACAAATTGTCCTGAGCTCCGACGCAGTGGTTGATGTTCGCCTGCAGGAAGGAGATAGTCGCCATTTATGAGTGGGCCGTATCCATCGCCTCCTCGGTCTGCGAGAGATCGACAGACTGCGAGGGCGCCACGGGGCCACCCTTCGCCGCCTGCCGTCCCTGGGGTCGCTTGCCCCGCTTCTGGTCACCCGCTGCGCAGTCTTTGCTGCCCAGCCGGTGACCAGACGCCTTGCCCCCTGCCGCGCATATCGGACAGTGGGGTTCGGCAGTGCACGCTGCGGCCGCATGGCCGGGCTTGCCGCAGTTGAAGCAAAGCCCGCTGCGGTCAATGCCCACAGTGCACTTCACTCCGATGTGGCCCGGTTCCAGACAGCGGAAACACCGCTGCTGTCTGGGCTCTAAGAGTGTAGGTCGGACGACCGACCACCCGACCAAGATTCGGCGACCATCGGTCACCCTTTGGGCTGCGGCGGTAGGGCACTTAAGCCAGACCGATCCCAGCCTACCAGTTGGGCGATTAATCTCGCCAACCTTCACGGCCTCTACGGCACACCCACCCTCGGCTGCGATGGCCGATGCAATTTTCTCCTTAGTGGCCGCATCATCCAGGCCGGAGATGCGCAGTTCTGCACATTTCTCCGGTCGGGATACGCGGACCACGTCGCCCAAAACTTTTTTGAGCTCGGTGGCTAGCCCGTTCGCCTTTTCGGCGTTACCGGCGCCAGCCACCTCGAGGATCCGTGCCCCCGTCGCCGCCTTGCGGAAGCGGACACCATCGATCCCTAGGCCTTTGAGATCGATGGATTTTTCCGCCTCCGCAAGGACGGCCGCATATGTTGCGCCCTGCTCCACCGCGCCAGGCTGCAGGGTGATGACCACTGCAGCCGTTCGCGGGGGGCGGAGTTTAGGGCTCGCCTTTTTTGAGGCCACAGCCGGAGCGGGTTTCGCTGCCGGCTTAGTGGGGCCCCGCTTGGCCACCAGAGTCCATCCCTCGTCCATCGACGAGGGGGGAGGTGGCAGCGGACGAGGCTGTTGAGTGGCAGCTGCCTGTTTGGCAGCAGCACTCTTCCTCGTTTTCTTCTTTTTTTTTTTGTTGCCTGGGGCAGTCTCCGAGGTTGAAGGCAACCTCGAAGGTTGTGCCTGCTCAGGCACGGACGCCGCGGGTTTGGCCACCTTAGGTGGCGCCTGCTTAGGCGTAGACGCCGCAGGTGTGGTCACCACAGGTGTCGCCCCACGGGCGGCCTTGGCCTTGGCCTTAGCCTTGGCCTTAGACGCGGGGGGTGCGGTTGGCGCCGACGCGGGGAGCGCTGGCTCTTCGACGCCTATGGCCGAAGAGGACGCGGAGGCAGCTGCGGCAGCATTACGTATGTCCGCCTGAAGCGGAGGACGGAGCCGTTTCTCGGGCAACAGGCGGTCCTGTATCCCCTCGAGCCGCGCATCAACCATAAAGGCGATCTCGTCGCGGCTCATAGTGAGGGGAGCCGAGTCCGCCCGCTCCCTCAAAACACCTATTTCAGCTCGGAGGGTGACCAGCTCGGCCTGAAGCCTGGCCACCTCGTCCGACTCTGTGCGAGACCTCAACTCGCGAGCGTACTCCAGGATGGAGCTTGCCGCGAGATTGAGGTCCCGCACATATTGACCCTTCAGACGTGACGACTTTTTCGCCACCGTCTGAACGGTCCCTACAGCTGCCTCTATGGCCTGTGTCAACTCCTCAGCCCGTAGGTGAGCAGATGACACGGTCGCCTGTTGTTGCGGTTTGCTCGGTTTTAGAAGGAATGACTCCTTCTGCTGCCGCAGCTCCTCCGCCAGTTCCTCCTCTGCCCGAAGTTGGAGCTCTCGCTCTTTGGCCAGGTTGAGCTCGGCCTTGGCTTTCGCCAGGCCGACATACTGGCCTGTGGTCGGGGGTCGACCACGCAGTTTCTTGCCACCGACCTCAGCGGCATCCACTCGGTCTCCCGACTCGGAGCAGTCCCCGTCCGACGCAGAGTTTGCGCGTTTCCGCCAAAGTCTGCCCGGGGAGGACGGCCGCGAGTCGACAGACACCACCGTGCCGACGCTGGTGTCGGTGGAAGACTCCGACAGAGTTTGCGTCCTAGAGCCTAGACGAGGCAGTAGGACGCGCGCCTCCTTGCAAACCCCTGGGAGGGAGGATTGAGACCTTTCGGTCCCTCTCCCCGACCCCTCAGGGTTAAAAGCCCCCAGGAGGGTAGATCGGGGCCTTTCGGCCCCTTTCCCCGCCCCCTTAGGGTCACGCGCACCTCGGAGAGGAGAGCGGGACCTCTCAGTCCCACTCCCCGCCCCCTGAGGGCCAGAACACTCGTCAGACATCGTTTCCGATGTCAGACGACCTCTAACCTTATTGGCGCTGAGAAGCACCGTTTTGTTGGTACTGAAAAGTACCGCAAGCTCAGAAGTAACTGATCGCTCTAAATGCCCCTCAAGTATCGAGCCAGAGATTCGGTCACCCGCCTGCCACTCCGTTACGGTGGTCAGGTCGGGGTCCAGGGCCGGACGACAAGGACGTACTCAAAGCTCACTTACGGGGGCCCGCCCCAGGTTAGGTTAGGTTAGGTTAGGTTAGGTTTTTTTTTTTTTTTTTTTTTTTACGTGAGGAATGCTATTAGGCATGCTACCTCCGATATGGGGGGTATCTGGAGGCCGTATGTGGGACTCACCTCTTCGGGGCATACCCACTAAACCTCACGATGTCCACTTCATCGCCTTTAGGTCAGATCACAGGATAGGCAGGCGTTTGCTCACTGCGATCCGGCCGGCGTTGCCCAACGAGCGGGCTCGACTCCCAGGGGTTGGGCCAGTGCCCTTCCCCTGTAACGTCACATGTAAGCGCCCCCTGAACACTAGGGGCGCCACATCGCGCGGCCATTATTAGGTCGGTGGATCCCCCGATCCTCCTTCCAAGGCCAGGCGGATGGCGTACTGCATACACCGCCGCCCCGACGCTGTGGGCCGGCGAGGAGGAAGCGCAAACCGCTACGTTCCCTCTCTCTGAGCGTCTCTCGTTTTGCCGTCATGACTGTCTCAGCGAATGAGACGACGGCGGCCCAGCCCTCTTCGCTGTCGACCATGGCGCGAACCACGGCCGTCAACGGGAGGTGTTGTCCGATCCTACCTACTAGAGCCGAACGCTCCCCGCTCCAAGCCATGCACACGACGTGCGTATGCTCCGCCGTGTCCACAGCTCCACCGCTACAGTGGCGACACGTAGGCTCCGGCTCGAAGCCGACCACCTCCCACAAGTACTTCCCGAAGCAACCGTGCCCCGTTAGAAGTTGTGTAAGGTGGAACGTTAGAGTCCCGTGCCGCCTTCCGACGTAGAATTCGTCGCAGAATGGGTTGGATGGCCGAAACCAGTTCCTTCCCCTCCGCTGACCCATTCCGACGCAGTGGTTGATATTCGCCTGCAGGAGGGATACAGTCGCCATTTATGAATGGGCCGTATCCATCGCCTCCTCTGTCTGCGAGAGATCGACAGACTGCGAGGGCGCCACGGGGCCACCCTTCGCCGCCTGCCGTCCCTGGGGTTGCTTGCCCCGCTTCTGGTCACCCGCTGCGCAGTCTTTGCTGCCCAGCCGGTGACCAGATGCCTTGCCCCCTGCCGCGCAGAGCAGACAGTGGGGTTTGGCAGTGCATGCTGCTGCCTTATGGCCAGGCTGCCCGCAGCTGAAACACAGTCCGCTACGGTCGATGCCCACAGTGCACTTAACTCCTATATGGCCCGGTTCCAGACAGCGGAAGCACCGCTGCTGTCTGGGCTCTAAAAGTGTAGGTCGGACGACCGACCACCCCACCAAAATTCGGCGACCATCGGTCACCTTTTGGGCTGCGGCGGTAGGGCACTTAAGCCAAACCGACCCCAGCCCACCAGTTGGGCGATTGATCTCGCCAACCTTTACGGCCTCTACGGCACACCCTCCCTCGGCTGCAATGGCCGATGCCACTTTCGCCTTAGTGGCCGCATCATCCAGGCCGGAGATGCGCAGTTCTGCGCATTTCTCCGGTCGGGACACGCGGACCACGTCGCCCAAAACTTTTTTGAGCTCGGTGGCTAGCCCGTTCGCCTTTTCAGCGTTACCGGCGCCAGCCACCTCGAGGATCCGTGCCCCCGTCGCCGCCCTGCGGAAGCGGACACCATCGATCCCTAGGCCTTTGAGATCGATGGAATTTGCCGCCTCCGCAAGGACGGCCGCATAGGTTGCGCCCTGCTCCACCGCGCTAGGCTGCAGGGTGATGACCACTGCTGCCGAACGCGGAGGGCGGAGTTTAGGGCTCTTCTTTTTTGGGGCCACAGCTGGAGCGGATTTCGCTGCCGGCTTGGTGGGGCCCCGCTTCGCTACCACAGTCCATCCCTCATCCGTCGACGAGGGGGGAGGTGGCAGCGGGCGAGGTTGGTGAGCGGCTGCTGCCTGTTTGGCAGCAGCGCTCTTCCTCGCTTGCCGCTTCTTTTTTTTATTGTCACCTGGGGCAGTCTCCGAGGTTGGAGGCAACCTCGAAGATTGTGCCTGCTCAGGCAGGGACGCCGCGGGTTTGGCCACCTTAGGTGGTGCCTGCTTAGGCGTAGACGCCTCAGGTGTGGCCACCACAGGTGTCGCCCCGCGTAGGTTAGGTTAGGTTAGGTTTTTTTTTTTTTTTTTTTTTTTTTTTACGTGAGGAATGCTATTAGGCATGCTACCTCCGATATGGGGGGTATCTGGAGGCCGTATGTGGGACTCACCTCTTCGGGGCATACCCACTAAACCTCACGATGTCCACTTCATCGCCTTCAGGTCAGATCACAGGATAGGCAGGCGTTTGCTCACTGCGATCCGGCCGGCGTTGCCCAGCGAGCGGGCTCGACTCCCAGGGGTTGGGCCAGTGCCCTTCCCCTGTAACGTCACATGTTAGCGCCCCCTGAACACTAGGGGCGCCACATCGCGGGGCCATTATTAGGTCGGTGGATCCCCCGATCCTCCTTCCAAGGCCAGGCGGCTGGCGTACTGCATACGCCGCCGCCCCGACGCTGTGGGCCGACGAGGAGGAAGCGTCAAACCGCTACGCTCCCTCTCTCTGAGCGTCTCTCGTTTTGCCGTCATGACTGTCTCAGCGAATGAGACGACGGCGGCCCAGCCCTCTTCGCTGTCGACCATGGCGCGAACCACGGCCGGCAGCGAGAGGTCTTGTCCTATCTTACCTACTAGAGCCGAACGCTCCCCGCTCCAAGCCGTGCACACGACGCGCGTATGCTCCGCCGTGTCCACAGCCCCACCGCTACAGTGGCGACACGTAGGCTCCGGCTCGATGCCGACCACCTCCCACAAGTACTTCCCGAAGCAGCCGTGCCCCGTTAAGAGTTGTGTAAGGTGGAACGTTAGAGTCCCGTGCCGCCTTTCGACGTAGGGCCGCAGAATGGGTTGGATGGCCGAAACCAGTTCCTTCCCCACCGCGGACCCCTCTAGTCGGGTCGACCACCTTTCGAAGAGAACGTCGCGAGCTTGCGCTCTCCAAGTTCCGATCTCCTCCATGGTTGGCCAACCCCCGCCCCTGCGTACCAGAGTACTTCGCCGGTAAACCTGCGACAGTACCCCCGCCTCGAGATCCCACGGTAGACTGGCTGCGATTGCGCAAGCCGCCTCGTACGACACCGTACAGTACGCCCGAGCCGCTCTTTGCGCTATGGCTCGCTGCGGGCGCCGCAGCAAGACCATATTCTGAGCGCTCAGAGCATCTGCCCATATCGGCGCACCGTACAGTGCTTTCGAACGCAACACTCCGTCGTACAGGCGACGGCACGCACTACCCGGTCCCCCTTTGTTGGGGAGGAGCCTTGCGAGCATTCCGGCGTAGGCTAAAAGTTTCGGAGCCAGTTGCCGAAAGTGCTCCACAAACCCCCACCGACTGTCGAGAACGAGTCCTAAATACTTCATCCTCGACCCGACAGCGATGGAGGTGCCCCCTACCACGATTTTTGCGCCTACAGGTGGAGGTCTCCGAGGCCCGTGGAAAAACAGAGCCTCAGATTTTTCGAGAGCCACCCGGAGCCCTAACGCCTTGATGCGGCGCACTACTTGCGCCACACCAGCCGTGGCCAGCACCGCCGCATCGCGAAAATTGGGGGCCCGCGCGGTGACCAGGGTATCGTCGGCATAACAAAGTATACCAACTCCCCGGAGATTTGCACCGCGCAGGACCCAGTCGAATCCGATGTTCCACAGGAGAGGCCCGAGGACCGACCCCTGTGGAACACCGCATGACATCTCTCGCCGGACGAGCCGATCGCGCGACGGATACGCGATCGCGCGCCCGACGAAGTAGTCCCCGAGCACTTGCCTAAGGTACTCGGGAACCTTGTGGTACCTAAGTGCCTCCGCGACAGTCGCCCAAGGAAGCGTGTTAAACGCATTCGCGATATCCAGCGAGACCGCAAGGACCACTTCTCCCTGGTCGACTGCCTCCCCCACGCGTTCCCGCAAGTGCGAAATGGCATCTAGGGTTGACCTCCCGCGGCGAAAACCAAATTGACCGTCGTGCAAGACTGGTCCTACCCCCTCCAGGTGCTTGACGAGACGAGCACTGATCACCCGCTCGAACAGCTTGCTCATCTCGTCAAGCAGTACTATCGGGCGGTAGGCCGACGGTGACTCTTTTGGGCGGCCGTTCTTACCGAGAAGAACGAGCTTCCCGATCTTCCAAGTACGCGGGAATCTCCCCCCCGTCAGACATTCCGTCATGAGGGATCGCGTATCCTCCCCGATAATCGGCATCACCGAGGTGATCAGCCGTCCAGGTACTCCGTCCGGGCCTGGGGCGCCGTTCTTCGCCTTGAGTCGCAGAACGGCCACCTCCAGTTCCTCCTCGGACACGGGAGGAATGACCTCCGCCGCTGTTGGCTCCTGGTTACGTGACGACATGGTCGGAGGGACCCATTCGTCTGCCGCCGGAAATAGGGTGCTGACCACTTGTCCTACGAACGAGGGCTCCAGAGACCTGGTGAGTGGGGGCGCCCACGGTCGGAGCTTGTGGCTCATGACCTTGTATGGCCGCCCCCATGGATCTCTGTCGAGTGTCTCAAGCCACTCCCTCCAGGCCTCCTCCTTAGCCGACTTGATCGCTGCGCTGTAGACCGCACGGGCGGCCTGCCACGCAGCGCGAAGCTCCGCTTCCAAGACCAGGTCCCTAACCCGTCTTCCCCGGGCACGAGTGTACCGGCGTTGCGATGCCCAGCTCGCTTGCCGAAGCTCAGCGAGGTGCGGGCGCCACCAGTACACCTGTCTCCGAGGAGGAACCGGCCTTGCCCTACTCATAGCCGCGTCACAGACGCGAGTCAGCGAATCCTGGAGCTGCTCCGATTTTGCGTCCACGTCCAGATGGGTAGTGCCGGCACCAGCCCACCGTTCCACGATGGCCGCCTCGATAGCCAGCTCCCGATCCAGCGTGGCTACTCGCCAGCGCGGATTTTCTCCGCTAAGGGGACGATTACTTGACCAAGCAGCCGTCGCGGGCGAGGAGGAAATGTCGAACCGAATATATCGGTGATCGGACAAGTTCTCCTCTCCCTCGAAGACTCTCCAGTTACGCGCCCTGCGCGCCAGCGCGGGGCTGGCGAACGTCAGGTCAATAATCGATGTGCCTCCTTGGGGCCCTAAGAACGTGTTCACCGTCCCCCTGTTGAGGAGCACCACGCCAGTAGACACCGCCCACTCTTCCAACGCTTCTCCTCTATCGTCGGTGACCGGTGATCCCCAAGCACGCGAGTGTGCGTTGAAGTCTCCGGCAATCACTACATGAGCGGGGTGCACCCCTTCCACCATACCCCCGATTTCTAAGAGCAGTTGCTCGAAGTCGGCGAGGGTTTTGCTGGGAGGGCAGTACACCCCGATCACTGCGATGCCGCCTAAAGTGACCGTCACACATCCCCGGCCCCTCAAGACCTTCTCGAAGGGAGCGGAGCCGGGGACGTGCAGTTGCGTAACGATCGCAACTGAGCCGTCGAGGTCACTCGCCCAGTCGTCGCGGGGGCGAACGTAGTACGGATCGGAGATCACCGTAACCGACGCCTGCCACTGCGCCATGCACTGGAACAAATTGTCCTGAGCTCCGACGCAGTGGTTGATGTTCGCCTGCAGGAAGGAGATAGTCGCCATTTATGAGTGGGCCGTATCCATCGCCTCCTCGGTCTGCGAGAGATCGACAGACTGCGGGGGCGCCACGGGGCCACCCTTCGCCGCCTGCCGTCCCTGGGGTCGCTTGCCCCGCTTCTGGTCACCCGCTGCGCAGTCTTTGCTGCCCAGCCGGTGGCCAGACGCCTTGCCCCCTGCCGCGCATATCGGACAGTGGGGTTCGGCAGTGCACGCTGCGGCCGCATGGCCGGGCTTGCCGCAGTTGAAGCAAAGCCCGCTGCGGTCAATGCCCACAGTGCACTTCACTCCGATGTGGCCCGGTTCCAGACAGCGGAAGCACCGCTGCTGTCTGGGCTCTAAGAGTGTTGGTCGGACGACCGACCACCCGACCAAGATTCGGCGACCATCGGTCACCCTTTGGGCTGCGGCGGTAGGGCACTTAACCCAGACCGACCCCAGCCTACCAGGTGGGCGATTGATCTCGCCAACCTTTACGGCCTCTATGGCACACCCTCCCTCGGCTGCGATGGCCGATGCCACTTTCGTTTTAGTGGCCGCGTCATCCAGGCCGGAGATGCGCAGTTCTGCGCATTTCTCCGGTCGAGACACGCGGACCACGTCGCCCAAGACTTTTTTGAGCTCGGTGGCTAGCCCGTTCGCCTTTTCGGCGTTACCGGCGCCAGCCACCTCGAGGATCCGTGCCCCCGTCGCCGCCTTGCGGAAGCGGACACCATCGATCCCTAGGCCTTTGAGATCGATGGATTTTTCCGCCTCCGCAAGGACGGCCGCATATGTTGCGCCCTGCTCCACCGCGCCTGGCTGCAGGGTAATGACCACTGCTGCTGTACGCGGGGGGCGGAGTTTAGGGCCCGCCTTTTTTGGGGCCACAGCCGGAGCGGGTTTCGCTGCTGGCTTAGTCGGGCCCCGCTTCGCCACCACAGTCCATCCCTCGTCCATCGACGAGGGGGGAGGTGGCAGCGGGCGAGGTGGTTGAGCGGCAGCTGCCTGTTTGGCAGCAGCGCTCTTCCTCGCTTGCCGTTTCTTTTTTTTGTTGCCTGGGGCAGTCTCCGAGGTTGAAGGCAACCTCGAAGGTTGTGCCTGCTCAGGCACGGACGCCGCGGGTTTGGCCACCTTAGGTGGCGCCTGCTTAGGCGTAGACGCCGCAGGTGTGGTCACCACAGGTGTCGCCCCGCGGGCGGCCTTGGCCTTGGCCTTAGCCTTGGCCTTAGACGCGGGGGGTGCGGTGGGCGCCGACGCGGGGAGCGCTGGCTCTTCGACGCCTATGGCCGAAGAGGACGCGGAGGCAGCAGCGGCGGCATTCCGAATGTCCGCCTGAAGCGGAGGACGGAGCCGTTTTTCGGGCAACAGGCGGTCCTGTATCCCCTCGAGCCGCGCGTCGACCATGAACGCGATCTCGTCGCGACTCATAGTGAGGGGAGCCGAGTCCGCCCGCTCCCTCAAAACACCTATTTGTGCTCGGAGGGTGACCAGCTCGGCCTGAAGCCTGGCCACCTCGTCCGTCTCAGTGCGAGACCTCAACTCGCGGGCGTACTCCAAGATGGAGCTTGCCGCGAGATTGAGGTCCCGCACATATTGACCCTTCAAACGGGACGATTTCTTCGCCACCGTCTGAACGGTCCCTACTGCAGCCTCTATGGCTTGCGTCAACTCCTCAGCCCGAAGGTGAGCAGCTGACACGGTCGCCTCGATTTGCGGTTTGTGCGGTTTTAGAAGGAATGACTCCTTCTGCTGCCGCAGCTCCTCCGCCAGTTCCTCCTCTGCCCGAAGTTGGAGCTCTCGCTCCTTGGCCAGGTTGAGCTCGGCCTTGGCTTTCGCCAGGCCGACATACTGGCCTGTGGTCGGGGGACGACCGCGCAGTTTCTTGCCACCGACCTCAGCGGCATCCACACGGTCTCCCGACTCGGAGCAGTCCCCGTCCGACGCAGAGTTTAAGCGTTTCCGCCAAAGTCTGCCCGGGGAGGACGGCCGCGAGTCGACAGACACCACCGTGCCGACGCTGGTGTCGGTAGAAGACTCCGACAGAGTTTGCGTCCTAGCGCCTAGACGAGGCAGTAGGACGCGCGCCTCCTTGCAAACCCCTGGGAGGGAGGATTGAGACCTTTCGATCCCTCTCCCCGACCCCTCAGGGTTAAAAGCCCCCAGGAGGGGAGATCGGGGCCTTTCGGCCCCTTTCCCCGCCCCCTTAGGGTCACGCGCACCTCGGAGAGGAGAGCGGGACCTCTCAGTCCCACTCCCCGCCCCCTGAGGGCCAGAACACTCGTCAGACATCGTTTCCGATGTCAGACGACCTCTAACCTTATTGGCGCTGAGAAGCACCGTTTTGTTGGTACTGAAAAGTACCGCAAGCTCAGAAGTAACTGATCGCTCTAAATGCCCCTCAAGTATCGAGCCAGAGATTCGGTCACCCGCCTGCCACTCCGTTACGGTGGTCAGGTCGGGGTCCAGGGCCGGACGACAAGGACGTACTCAAAGCTCACTTACGGGGGCCCGCCCCAGGTTAGGTTAGGTTAGGTTAGGTTAGGTTTTTTTTTTTTTTTTTTTTTTTTACGTGAGGAATGCTATTAGGCATGCTACCTCCGATATGGGGGGTATCTGGAGGCCGTATGTGGGACTCACCTCTTCGGGGCATACCCACTAAACCTCACGATGTCCACTTCATCGCCTTCAGGTCAGATCACAGGATAGGCAGGCGTTTGCTCACTGCGATCCGGCCGGCGTTGCCCAACGAGCGGGCTCGACTCCCAGGGGTTGGGCCAGTGCCCTTCCCCTGTAACGTCACATGTAAGCGCCCCCTGAACACTAGGGGCGCCACATCGCGCGGCCATTATTAGGTCGGTGGATCCCCCGATCCTCCTTCCAAGGCCAGGCGGATGGCGTACTGCATACACCGCCGCCCCGACGCTGTGGGCCGGCGAGGAGGAAGCGCAAACCGCTACGTTCCCTCTCTCTGAGCGTCTCTCGTTTTGCCGTCATGACTGTCTCAGCGAATGAGACGACGGCGGCCCAGCCCTCTTCGCTGTCGACCATGGCGCGAACCACGGCCGTCAACGGGAGGTGTTGTCCGATCCTACCTACTAGAGCCGAACGCTCCCCGCTCCAAGCCATGCACACGACGTGCGTATGCTCCGCCGTGTCCACAGCTCCACCGCTACAGTGGCGACACGTAGGCTCCGGCTCGAAGCCGACCACCTCCCACAAGTACTTCCCGAAGCAACCGTGCCCCGTTAGAAGTTGTGTAAGGTGGAACGTTAGAGTCCCGTGCCGCCTTCCGACGTAGAATTCGTCGCAGAATGGGTTGGATGGCCGAAACCAGTTCCTTCCCCTCCGCTGACCCATTCCGACGCAGTGGTTGATATTCGCCTGCAGGAGGGATACAGTCGCCATTTATGAATGGGCCGTATCCATCGCCTCCTCTGTCTGCGAGAGATCGACAGACTGCGAGGGCGCCACGGGGCCACCCTTCGCCGCCTGCCGTCCCTGGGGTTGCTTGCCCCGCTTCTGGTCACCCGCTGCGCAGTCTTTGCTGCCCAGCCGGTGACCAGATGCCTTGCCCCCTGCCGCGCAGAGCAGACAGTGGGGTTTGGCAGTGCATGCTGCTGCCTTATGGCCAGGCTGCCCGCAGCTGAAACACAGTCCGCTACGGTCGATGCCCACAGTGCACTTAACTCCTATATGGCCCGGTTCCAGACAGCGGAAGCACCGCTGCTGTCTGGGCTCTAAAAGTGTAGGTCGGACGACCGACCACCCCACCAAAATTCGGCGACCATCGGTCACCTTTTGGGCTGCGGCGGTAGGGCACTTAAGCCAAACCGACCCCAGCCCACCAGTTGGGCGATTGATCTCGCCAACCTTTACGGCCTCTACGGCACACCCTCCCTCGGCTGCAATGGCCGATGCCACTTTCGCCTTAGTGGCCGCATCATCCAGGCCGGAGATGCGCAGTTCTGCGCATTTCTCCGGTCGGGACACGCGGACCACGTCGCCCAAAACTTTTTTGAGCTCGGTGGCTAGCCCGTTCGCCTTTTCAGCGTTACCGGCGCCAGCCACCTCGAGGATCCGTGCCCCCGTCGCCGCCCTGCGGAAGCGGACACCATCGATCCCTAGGCCTTTGAGATCGATGGAATTTGCCGCCTCCGCAAGGACGGCCGCATAGGTTGCGCCCTGCTCCACCGCGCTAGGCTGCAGGGTGATGACCACTGCTGCCGAACGCGGAGGGCGGAGTTTAGGGCTCTTCTTTTTTGGGGCCACAGCTGGAGCGGATTTCGCTGCCGGCTTGGTGGGGCCCCGCTTCGCTACCACAGTCCATCCCTCATCCGTCGACGAGGGGGGAGGTGGCAGCGGGCGAGGTTGGTGAGCGGCTGCTGCCTGTTTGGCAGCAGCGCTCTTCCTCGCTTGCCGCTTCTTTTTTTTATTGTCACCTGGGGCAGTCTCCGAGGTTGGAGGCAACCTCGAAGATTGTGCCTGCTCAGGCAGGGACGCCGCGGGTTTGGCCACCTTAGGTGGTGCCTGCTTAGGCGTAGACGCCTCAGGTGTGGCCACCACAGGTGTCGCCCCGCGTAGGTTAGGTTAGGTTTTTTTTTTTTTTTTTTTTTTTTTTTTTTACGTGAGGAATGCTATTAGGCATGCTACCTCCGATATGGGGGGTATCTGGAGGCCGTATGTGGGACTCACCTCTTCGGGGCATACCCACTAAACCTCACGATGTCCACTTCATCGCCTTCAGGTCAGATCACAGGATAGGCAGGCGTTTGCTCACTGCGATCCGGCCGGCGTTGCCCAACGAGCGGGCTCGACTCCCAGGGGTTGGGCCAGTGCCCTTCCCCTGTAACGTCACATGTTAGCGCCCCCTGAACACTAGGGGCGCCACATCGCGGGGCCATTATTAGGTCGGTGGATCCCCCGATCCTCCTTCCAAGGCCAGGCGGCTGGCGTACTGCATACGCCGCCGCCCCGACGCTGTGGGCCGACGAGGAGGAAGCGTCAAACCGCTACGCTCCCTCTCTCTGAGCGTCTCTCGTTTTGCCGTCATGACTGTCTCAGCGAATGAGACGACGGCGGCCCAGCCCTCTTCGCTGTCGACCATGGCGCGAACCACGGCCGGCAGCGAGAGGTCTTGTCCTATCTTACCTACTAGAGCCGAACGCTCCCCGCTCCAAGCCGTGCACACGACGCGCGTATGCTCCGCCGTGTCCACAGCCCCACCGCTACAGTGGCGACACGTAGGCTCCGGCTCGATGCCGACCACCTCCCACAAGTACTTCCCGAAGCAGCCGTGCCCCGTTAAGAGTTGTGTAAGGTGGAACGTTAGAGTCCCGTGCCGCCTTTCGACGTAGGGCCGCAGAATGGGTTGGATGGCCGAAACCAGTTCCTTCCCCACCGCGGACCCCTCTAGTCGGGTCGACCACCTTTCGAAGAGAACGTCGCGAGCTTGCGCTCTCCAAGTTCCGATCTCCTCCATGGTTGGCCAACCCCCGCCCCTGCGTACCAGAGTACTTCGCCGGTAAACCTGCGACAGTACCCCCGCCTCGAGATCCCACGGTAGACTGGCTGCGATTGCGCAAGCCGCCTCGTACGACACCGTACAGTACGCCCGAGCCGCTCTTTGCGCTATGGCTCGCTGCGGGCGCCGCAGCAAGACCATATTCTGAGCGCTCAGAGCATCTGCCCATATCGGCGCACCGTACAGTGCTTTCGAACGCAACACTCCGTCGTACAGGCGACGGCACGCACTACCCGGTCCCCCTTTGTTGGGGAGGAGCCTTGCGAGCATTCCGGCGTAGGCTAAAAGTTTCGGAGCCAGTTGCCGAAAGTGCTCCACAAACCCCCACCGACTGTCGAGAACGAGTCCTAAATACTTCATCCTCGACCCGACAGCGATGGAGGTGCCCCCTACCACGATTTTTGCGCCTACAGGTGGAGGTCTCCGAGGCCCGTGGAAAAACAGAGCCTCAGATTTTTCGAGAGCCACCCGGAGCCCTAACGCCTTGATGCGGCGCACTATTTGCGCCACACCAGCCGTGGCCAGCACCGCCGCATCGCGAAAATTGGGGGCCCGCGCGGTGACCAGGGTATCGTCGGCATAACAAAGTATACCAACTCCCCGGAGATTTGCACCGCGCAGGACCCAGTCGAATCCGATGTTCCACAGGAGAGGCCCGAGGACCGACCCCTGTGGAACACCGCATGACATCTCTCGCCGGACGAGCCGATCGCGCGACGGATACGCGATCGCGCGCCCGACGAAGTAGTCCCCGAGCACTTGCCTAAGGTACTCGGGAACCTTGTGGTACCTAAGTGCCTCCGCGACAGTCGCCCAAGGAAGCGTGTTAAACGCATTCGCGATATCCAGCGAGACCGCAAGGACCACTTCTCCCTGGTCGACTGCCTCCCCCACGCGTTCCCGCAAGTGCGAAATGGCATCTAGGGTTGACCTCCCGCGGCGAAAACCAAATTGACCGTCGTGCAAGTCTGGTCCTACCCCCTCCAGGTGCTTGACGAGACGAGCACTGATCACCCGCTCGAACAGCTTGCTCATCTCGCCAAGCAGTACTATCGGGCGGTAGGCCGACGGTGACTCTTTTGGGCGGCCGTTCTTACCGAGAAGAACGAGCTTCCCGATCTTCCAAGTACGCGGGAATCTCCCCCCCGTCAGACATTCCGTCATGAGGGATCGCGTATCCTCCCCGATAATCGGCATCACCGAGGTGATCAGCCGTCCAGGTACTCCGTCCGGGCCTGGGGCGCCGTTCTTCGCCTTGAGTCGCAGAACGGCCACCTCCAGTTCCTCCTCGGACACGGGAGGAATGACCTCCGCCGCTGTTGGCTCCTGGTTACGTGACGACATGGTCGGAGGGACCCATTCGTCTGCCGCCGGAAATAGGGTGCTGACCACTTGTCCTACGAACGAGGGCTCCAGAGACCTGGTGAGTGGGGGCGCCCACGGTCGGAGCTTGTGGCTCATGACCTTGTATGGCCGCCCCCATGGATCTCTGTCGAGTGTCTCAAGCCACTCCCTCCAGGCCTCCTCCTTAGCCGACTTGATCGCTGCGCTGTAGACCGCACGGGCGGCCTGCCACGCAGCGCGAAGCTCCGCTTCCAAGACCAGGTCCCTAACCCGTCTTCCCCGGGCACGAGTGTACCGGCGTTGCGATGCCCAGCTCGCTTGCCGAAGCTCAGCGAGGTGCGGGCGCCACCAGTACACCTGTCTCCGAGGAGGAACCGGCCTTGCCCTACTCATAGCCGCGTCACAGACGCGAGTCAGCGAATCCTGGAGCTGCTCCGATTTTGCGTCCACGTCCAGATGGGTAGTGCCGGCACCAGCCCACCGTTCCACGATGGCCGCCTCGATAGCCAGCTCCCGATCCAGCGTGGCTACTCGCCAGCGCGGATTTTCACCGCTAAGGGGACGATTACTTGACCATGCAGCCGTCGCGGGCGAGGAGGAAATGTCGAACCGAATATATCGGTGATCGGACAAGTTCTCCTCTCCCTCGAAGACTCTCCAGTTGCGCGCCCTGCGTGCCAGCGCGGGGCTGGCGAACGTCAGGTCAATAATCGATGTGCCTCCTTGGGGCCCTACGAACGTGTTCACCGTCCCCCTGTTGAGGAGCACCACGCCAGTAGACACCGCCCACTCTTCCAACGCTTCTCCTCTATCGTCGGTGTCCGGTGATCCCCAAGCACGCGAGTGCGCGTTGAAGTCTCCGGCAATCACGACATGAGCAGGGTGCACCCCTTCCACCATACCCCCGATTTCTAAGAGCAGTTGCTCGAAGTCGGCGAGGGTTTTGCTGGGAGGGCAGTACACCCCGATCACTGCGATGCCGCCTAAAGTGACCGTCACACATCCCCGGCCCCTCAAGACCTTCTCGAAGGGAGCGGAGCCGGGGACGTGCAGTTGCGTAACGATCGCAACTGAGCCGTCGAGGTCACTCGCCCAGTCGTCGCGGGGGCGAACGTAGTACGGATCGGAGATCACCGTAACCGACGCCTGCCACTGCGCCATGCACTGGAACAAATTGTCCTGAGCTCCGACGCAGTGGTTGATGTTCGCCTGCAGGAAGGAGATAGTCGCCATTTATGAGTGGGCCGTATCCATCGCCTCCTCGGTCTGCGAGAGATCGACAGACTGCGAGGGCGCCACGGGGCCACCCTTCGCCGCCTGCCGTCCCTGGGGTCGCTTGCCCCGCTTCTGGTCACCCGCTGCGCAGTCTTTGCTGCCCAGCCGGTGACCAGACGCCTTGCCCCCTGCCGCGCATATCGGACAGTGGGGTTCGGCAGTGCACGCTGCGGCCGCATGGCCGGGCTTGCCGCAGTTGAAGCAAAGCCCGCTGCGGTCAATGCCCACAGTGCACTTCACTCCGATGTGGCCCGGTTCCAGACAGCGGAAACACCGCTGCTGTCTGGGCTCTAAGAGTGTAGGTCGGACGACCGACCACCCGACCAAGATTCGGCGACCATCGGTCACCCTTTGGGCTGCGGCGGTAGGGCACTTAAGCCAGACCGATCCCAGCCTACCAGTTGGGCGATTAATCTCGCCAACCTTCACGGCCTCTACGGCACACCCACCCTCGGCTGCGATGGCCGATGCAATTTTCTCCTTAGTGGCCGCATCATCCAGGCCGGAGATGCGCAGTTCTGCACATTTCTCCGGTCGGGATACGCGGACCACGTCGCCCAAAACTTTTTTGAGCTCGGTGGCTAGCCCGTTCGCCTTTTCGGCGTTACCGGCGCCAGCCACCTCGAGGATCCGTGCCCCCGTCGCCGCCTTGCGGAAGCGGACACCATCGATCCCTAGGCCTTTGAGATCGATGGATTTTTCCGCCTCCGCAAGGACGGCCGCATATGTTGCGCCCTGCTCCACCGCGCCAGGCTGCAGGGTGATGACCACTGCAGCCGTTCGCGGGGGGCGGAGTTTAGGGCTCGCCTTTTTTGAGGCCACAGCCGGAGCGGGTTTCGCTGCCGGCTTAGTGGGGCCCCGCTTGGCCACCAGAGTCCATCCCTCGTCCATCGACGAGGGGGGAGGTGGCAGCGGACGAGGCTGTTGAGTGGCAGCTGCCTGTTTGGCAGCAGCACTCTTCCTCGTTTTCTTCTTTTTTTTTTTGTTGCCTGGGGCAGTCTCCGAGGTTGAAGGCAACCTCGAAGGTTGTGCCTGCTCAGGCACGGACGCCGCGGGTTTGGCCACCTTAGGTGGCGCCTGCTTAGGCGTAGACGCCGCAGGTGTGGTCACCACAGGTGTCGCCCCACGGGCGGCCTTGGCCTTGGCCTTAGCCTTGGCCTTAGACGCGGGGGGTGCGGTTGGCGCCGACGCGGGGAGCGCTGGCTCTTCGACGCCTATGGCCGAAGAGGACGCGGAGGCAGCTGCGGCAGCATTACGTATGTCCGCCTGAAGCGGAGGACGGAGCCGTTTCTCGGGCAACAGGCGGTCCTGTATCCCCTCGAGCCGCGCATCAACCATAAAGGCGATCTCGTCGCGGCTCATAGTGAGGGGAGCCGAGTCCGCCCGCTCCCT
>CAMIUF010000003.1:0-61873 GCA_946251805.1 Cybosia mesomella
GCATTACCCCAAAGGAGAATGCCATAGCTCATAATACTATGGAAATAACTGAAATAAACTATTCTAGCGGTATCTATGTCTGTTAAAGTCCTAATCTTTTTCACAGCGTAGGAAGCAGAACTTAACCTACTAGCTATTTTTTCAATATGTGATCCCCACTGTAATTTAGCATCGATACTTAAACCTAAGAACACGGTTGATTCCACAAGGCTCAACAACTGTCCATTAAGTTGTACATTGGTTTCCACCTGTGTAACATTAGGTAGGGTGAATTTAATACATTTGGTTTTTTTTTCATTAAGGCAAAGATTATTTATATTAAACCAATGAACCACTCGTGAGATTGCGTTGTTCACTTCGTCATAATTATCTAATTGTCTTTTAATTTTAAATATTAAGGAAGTATCATCAGCAAACAAAACAATACTATTTTTATCCCTTACGTAGTAAGGGAGGTCATTTATATAAATTAAAAATAAAAATGGTCCAAGTATCGAACCCTGTGGAACGCCCATCGAAACCAAAGATCCCACCGAACGTGTACCGTTCACATCAACCCTCTGAATTCTATTGTTTAAATAAGAAGTCAAAAGGTCGAGAGCCTTGTTCCTTATTCCGTAATAATCTAATTTCCTGACCAATGTATCATGGTGGACGCAATCGAAGGCTCTGGATAGATCGCAGAAAACACCTAATGCATCCTGCTTATCCTCCCAGGCCTCGTAAATACATTTCAATAACTCTATACCAGCATCCGTCGTTGATCGTCCTTTAGTAAACCCAAACTGTTTATCATGAAATAATTTATATTTATTAAAATGGGTTAGCATTTGGTCTAGAATTAATTTCTCAAATACTTTACTCAAGGTTGGCAACACAGAGATGGGTCTGAAATTCGAGGGATCTGAGGTGCTGCCTGCCTTGAACAAAGGTATGACTTTACTATGTTTCATTAAATCAGGAAATATACCGCTACTGACGCAGTCATTAAACACAGTTGCTAGATGGGGAGCAATGACATCAATGATGCTTGAAACAGTTTTGACTGATAATCCCCATAGGTCCGCGGTCTTTTTAATATCAATGGATTTAAACGCTTTTGTGATGTCCTTGCTATCAACAACTGAGAATCTGAAAGCGTCCTCACATTTTGTAATTGATTCCATAAGCAATGACTCAGCGGAAGTGGAAGACGACTGAAGAGTTCGGGTAGTGGCTACAGGTATATTTGAAAAAAAGTGTTCAAACTCTGTCGCAACTTCCAGATCCTCCGTGACATGGCGACCGTCTATTTTTAAATGGTAATCTCTTACAACTGCTGGAGATTTACCACATTCGGAATTTATAATGTTCCAAGTAGTCTTAATTTTATTAACAGAATTTGCTATTTTGTTTTTTATAAAGTTTGATTTAGCAAAGGAACAGGCTCACTTAAATATTTTAGAATAGTTTTTGACATAATTCTGAAAATCAGGGTTGAAATTGTATGATTTTTCAGAATATAATTCATACAATCTCCTCCTGCTATTATAAATCCCTGGTGTTGCCCAGTCACTGAAAACAGGACGGCTGCCAATCGATAATGTTTTTGGGGTAAAAATTCTCCCAAACTCAGTATTGATCAGGTTAATTAAGTCTGCATAAGACTTATCTACACTAGTGTACAAGGGCAAATCAGGAAGTTTATTCACTATATTTTCCTTGAAAGCATCTAAACGATATTGGTTTATCGGTACAAATTTAATTTCTTTTCTTCTTACTTCATAATAATTTCTGTAGCATTTTATAAATTGGCCACGATGATCCGAGTGTACAGCATCCACAATACATTTGTTAATAGGTTTAATGTCCGTGAAAATATTATCAATACATGTTGCACTTGTGGCAGTTATTCGAGTAGGTTCCAAAAATACATTACCAAGATTAAAGGACTTGAACAGATTCAACATTTTATTTTTCTCTACTGGCGCTAAAGTGTTATCTAATATATTAACATTAAAGTCTCCACAAACTATTATTGACTTTTTAGAACAACGGCATTTAAAAAGCGCTTCTTCCATCGTTTCTTCAAATCTTGCATAAGGCGCGTCCGGGGGACTGTATACGCTTAATACAATGAAGTGCTCAAACTCAATACCAGCTATCTCAATAACTCGCTCAATAGAGAGGCTTACTAGGTCTTTACGCTCTTTAAATTTAATGTTCTTATTAATAATAATTAAGGTGCCTCCACGTTTGCAATTTTTTCTACTGAACGAGCTAGCCACCTGGTGATTTTTGAAGTTGAAGATGACCTGATGGTCTGTCAACCAATGTTCAGTTACACAAAAAATATCAATATCATTCAAGGTCATGTGCAACTCCAATTCCAATTCTTTACCATTTGTCAGACCTTCGACATTTTGGTGCACCAGGTTAAATACTTTATTTTTACAATTTGAATTAGATTTGGCCATTAACGGGCCGCTTTTTTTATCAATATTACTAGAAGACGGCTCAATAGCCTCAAAAGCCTCGTGCCCATATCCGTTAATTTCGGATATACAGTAAAAAATGTCGCTAGATTTTTTATCTGTTGTCAAGTAATTTAGTTTTTTTTTGGATACCGCTATCCATTAAGTCAGAATTTATAATATTTATTTGCTTATTAGCTAAAAATTTAGCTTCGCATAATAAAAAGTTAGCTAAACACTTAGCTATCTGTCGTCGTAAAAAATTTGATAGTAAATAACTATCCAATGTCAAGATATAGTTTTGTAATACAATATTACAGTCAAATAATTGTATATTCCTACAATATGTAGTCAAGGTGAATGAATTTTCGTCCTTTATACCAAAGCATCAGGGAAAAAAAATTACAGCAGAGGCGAACCGAAACACAATTCATCCATCTTTAATACTTTCTGAGAGAGACACCCATGACATTTGTGTTGACGCCATCTTGAATCCGCCATTTTGGATTTATTTTCATCTCCCTGCCAATTGGATGCGGTTCCGAGTATTTTTTGTTTGAGCAGCCCTCACCTATCTTTAATACCCTGGCCATGCTCCTCACCCATCTTCCAAACCCTCGATCATCATCTTTCTCCATATTTCTGACTGAGAGTTCTTCCATAAAAACATTCTGAAAAGGAACCATACCAAAGTCTTGCATAGTTCCCAACTTGCAGTCTCTTCAATATTCTCCATATATTTTGTATGGAAAAATAAATTCCGCCATCGTGAATTTTGTTTCTGTTCATTGAGTAGACCTTCAGGTCCTGATCATCTTTTGCTAAGAAACCACTCTTCTATCTTTTATACTCTCCGAGATAGACACCAACGAAATTTGTATGGCGGCCATCTTTTATTCCCCATTTAGAATTTTTTTTCAGCTCACTGCCAATTGGATGAGGTTCCAAGTATTTTTTGTTTGAGCAGCCCTCACCTATGTTTAATACCCTGGCCGTGCTCTTCACCCATCTTCCAAACCCTCGATCATCATCTATCTACATATTTTTGACTAAGAGTTCGTCCCCAAAAATATTTTAAAAAGAAACCATAAATCAAAGTCTTGCATAGTTCAAAACTTGTAGTCTATTCAATATTCGCCATACATTTTCTATAGAAAAATATATTCCGCCATCTTGAATTTTTTTTCTATTCATCGAGTAGACCTTTGGATCCTGATCGTCTTTTGCGAAGAAACTACTCTTCCATCTTTTATACTCTCCGAGGTGGACACCGACGAAATTTGTATGGCGGCCATTTTTTTTTCGCCATTTTGATTTTTTTCCAGGTCACTGGCAATTGAATGACGTTTCGAGTGACATTTGCTCAAGCACCCCAAACCTATCTTCAATACCGTAAGCGTGCTCTTCACCCGTCTCCGAAATCCTCAATCATCAGCTCTCTCCATATTTTTCTTCCGAATGAATTTTTATCCTCTATACGAAACCATCAGTGAAAAAAAATTTTTTCAAACAAAATTGTTCAGGAGAGGTGATCAATGAGTCAGTGAATCAGCACGAGCAGCTATATAATATATTAATATATTTTGTATGGAAAAATAAATTTCACCATTTTGAATATTTTTTCTATTCATCGAGTAGAACTCTAGGTCCTGATCATCTTTTGCCAAAAATCCTCTCTTCTATCTTCTATTATACTTTGTGAGATAGACGCTGTCGAAATTTGTATGGGCGCCATCTTGAATCTGCCATTTTGGTTATATTTTTAGCTCACTGGCAATTGGATGAGATTCCGAGTGGTTTTTATTTGAGCACCCCCTACCTCTCTTCAATAACTTGGCCGTGCTCTTCACCCGTCTCCAAAATCCTCAATCATCAGCTCCCTCCATATTTTTCCTCCGAATGAATTTTCGTCCTTTATACGAAAGCATCAGGGAAAAAATCTCTAATATTAACAACATATAACAACGGAACCCATAATTTTATTTAATATAGCGATTAGTCAATATAATAAACGATTGATGTAATTTTAAAATAACTAACTCTTGTAAACTGTTTCTTTTTCATCGTAAAGTATCTGAATGCTATTTTATGTATTTATGATGGCTAGAATTGATAAAAAGAGTAAAAATATTCTACATTAATGCAAAAAAAAAGACTGTCTCTAATTAGCTGTAAGCTGTGTACTGCCTATGAAGTTAAGCAGTCTATACACGGAGATGGATGGACAAGTTACTTGAAATAAAAAATATTTCTAAATATGTTGATTTTGTTGATTGAGTCACTTTACCATACCAGCCAACCCATCGTGGGCAGAAGCTAGTTCATAATCATGAAAGGTAAACCTTCGGTAGGTATTACGGCCACAGCTATAGAAATCGATTTTGATGAAACGGTTCGATATTTGTAATAATGCCATCATACATGCCTAGTCAGATATACGTGATCGCGTATAATATAAATGTCAGACATTACGTACTTAGGTCAAATAAGTTATTCAATAATATTCTTTCTGTTATAAAGCTAACACAAATCATGGTGTTTTAACGATAAATCATGGAAAAATATTTTTTAAATTTACTGTGAGTAAATTGTTTAACCGCTTAACATTATTGTAATATTATGTTTCTGCCGTTGTGCTTTTACAATAACTCCCAAGAATGTATGATTAGTAGTCTTGTTATTTTTTTTTCGACCTTATGACTTCATATTTGAACAATAGAATTCAGGGGGTCGATGTGAATGGTACAGTCTCGATGGGCGTTCCACAAGGGGGGGGGATGCATGCGATACTTGGACCATTTTTACTTTAAATTTATATCATCATCATCATCATCATCAACCTATTCTAGTCCACTGCTGGTCATAGGTCTCCCCTAATGAGCGCCATAGCGCCCTGTCTTCAGCTTGCCGCATCCAGCATCTGCCCGCAGTCTTTCGCAGATCGTCATCCCACCTGGCCGGAGGGCGTCCTACACTACGTTTGCCGGGTCGCGGTCTCCACTCAAATATATAAATGACCTAAATAATAATTTTTAAACATCGCATTGTTTTGTTTGCCGATAACACTTCGTTAATATTTAAAATTAAAAGACAATGTAATAATTATGACGAAGTTAATAACGCAAACTCCAGAGTGGTTCATTGGTTTAATATTAATAACCTTTACCTCAATGACAAAAAAACCAATTGTACTTAGTTCACCTTATCTAAAGTTAGGTAGGTGGAAACCAATGTAAAACTCAATAGAGAGTTTTCAAGCCTAGTGGAATCGACTGTGTTTTTAGGTTTAAGTATTGATGCTAAATTATAGTGACGATCACACATTAAAACAATAACTAGTATGTAGGTTAAGTTCTACTTCCTAGGGTGTGAAAAGATTGGGACTTAGCAGACGTAGATACGGCTACAATAGTTTATCTCAGCTATTTTCAGAGTATTATGAGCTTTGGAATTCTCCTTTAGGGGAATGTTGCAGATTTAAATACAATCTTTGTTTTGCAAAAGCGGGCTGTGCGGGCAATTTATAATTTGGGCCCAAGAGTCTCCCTCCGAGAAAAGTTATAAAACATAAACATTCTAACTGTAATGCCTTTGTATATTTTCGAAAACCTTTTGTATGTTGGAAAAAACATTTTAATTTTTTAAGACTTTGTGATATACATAACATAACTACCAGTCATTAAAACAATCTTGTTGTTTGTGATAGTCGACTCCACAAGATCAGGAATTCCTTGCAGGGTAACTGTATACGCTTCTACAACAGACTCCCTAGTGAAATGAAGAATTTACCTGTTCGTAAATTTAAAAGTCAAATTAGACCTAAACTTTGCCAAAAAGGCTATTATAAAATTCAAGAATATTTAGACGACAAACCAACTTGCATATGAACTGTTTGCTGTCTTACTATGCTACTCAAATAAGGCTCTGTCGCAAAATGACCACTTCTCAAAATGACTACAGGTAGCAAAATGTCCCTTTCTCAGAATGTCCCTTTCGCAAAATGTCCCTTTAGCAAAATGTCCCCTTCCTCAAACAGGCATTAAATTACTTGTGGGTTAGGTTAGGTTAGAATTGTGACCCCAACAGAGCGCGAGCCGAGCGAGCGTAGCGAGCGTGCCGCGGTAGCGGCTGGCGAAGCGCCGGAATAGATTTGTATAATAACAATATAATTATTATAGTAGTTTATTATGTTTATTACCTGTAAATTATTTGTCCGGCGCTTCGCCGGCCGCTGCCGCGGCACGCTCGCTACGCTCGCTCGGCTCGCGCTCTGTTGGGGTCACGGTTCTAACCTAAACTAAACCACAAGTAATTTAATGCCTGTTTGAGGAAGGGGACATTTTGCTAAAGGGACATTTTGCGAAAGGGACATTCTGAGGAAGGGACATTTTGCTACCTGTAATCATTTAGAGAAGTGGTCATTTTGCGACAGAACCTCAAATAAGTATTGTAATTAGATTCATTGAACATGTTTGTAAATAGACCAAAGAAAACAACCTGCTGCGTTTCTTGTCAGAGTCCTCTCAGGACAGGGACCGCGTTTCGAACTGGTGATCCATTTGCTAAACATTAGTCTATTTTTTTCTGACGTTTTGTAAGGTCCGTTATAATGGTCCTCACAGAATAAATGATTTTTGACTTTGACTTTGATTAAAACGGCACGCTATCAAAGATACGAAATCCTTTTCGGCTCTTCTGTAAAATTTAGTTTCATACATGATATTATGTTATGATATTACACAGCCTTTTTAAACCTCATTTATGGACCCTCTGCGTCTTACGTTACATTAAATTTTACCACATAGGGTCAGTTGGAATTAATATTTTTTTACCTCGATATTCTGCATGATAATGAACTATCCTATATCTCCTCATATCTGTGAATAGCAATATAGTTTCACCCCCTCTTGTCAACGAGAAGCTTCCAAAACCAATAACATGACCATCGTGGGCTAACGCAGCTCCAGATGTAATTCCCACAAAGCTTTCGACATTCGATATGCAAATGAATTTTCCCCAGGACCTGGGCACCCACTCATCGCAGTCCACCAGCACGGAGTCTACTGGGTAGTCGTATACCTCTAAATCTACATTCTGCTCCACATGCAGTCGATCAACGAACCCATGACCAACGATTGAGAAAATGCCTGTAGATTCGATTGTCACGTTGCGCATTTTCCATGTTCTATGATATGTTGGATATCGAACACCAGGAACAACTTTGTATCTTGGAAGTATTTTATTGAAAGTGAGCAGAGCTAAGTCATGAACCGCAATGTAAAATTTGTTTCCGAATGTTTGAGGAGTGGCACTAAAGTCATCGCTTTCGTAATGTATCCCAATAACTGGAACTGTAATACTGCTATTCCACGTACGATATATTAAGTGACCGCGGATTTGAAGACTTTTAACATTTTTGTGATCTACTTTGTAATAACGTAAAGGAGTTGCACCAGTCATCAGATAATAAGTATTAATTAGCACTCCTGAGCACACAGGAACACCGCCAATAGATACACCCACCATGAAGTCAAAATGGCTAGTTTCTGGAATCCATGAGTATTGTAGTTGTTCTCCTTGACAATATGCCAATGAAACCAGCATCACGACAATCACGAGCCTGAAAAAAATTAGTAATTACACATTCACCAACGCTATACGGAAAGAAAATAATGTTATGGTGACAGTTATATTATTAATTGAATTATAAATTATAATATTAAGTGCACATCCCATTCCCTGTATGTTTCCTTAGTACTTACTAAATAGGTACGGTTCAAGCCCGACATATCCGCCCCTGCTGGCCGGCGGGAGGGTATCCGAAGAGATTTCCGCACGAAAAAAAAGGTACCCTTAACAACTTGTTGTCTTGGCTTGCCAAGAGCAACCGCCGCGCCAAGAAAATATGGTGGCTAAGTGAAGAAACAGTTCAGAATGTCACCCGCGCGCACAACTTATTGCGTTCCCGCCAGTAATGTCTGTTTTTTTTTTATATTTAGGACACGTCAATTTGACTTCACCTCGCCTGATGGTAAGCTGAAGGTAAAGTCTCAGGAAAGAGGGTCACCATTACATACACGTACCATGTTAACAATGGTGGCAATCAGCCTGATGGCCTTATCAGAAGAGGATTGTCGTCGCAGCACCGCGTGACACCCACCGGTCCCACTAGTGCTGCGACCACAATCCCCCTGCCCGGCTATGCACTTGCTGACCCCTGAACACAATCAATCCGAAATTGGATTACTATGAAGGGTTTCTCGCAATCGTGCACGGTGGTACCTACACGGTCGAAATTTGTGACAAATTTGTGTCATCAAATTTCTACCACCAGTACCAGTCTTAATCCGAATTAAGACATTAAAGGCGGGGACGCAATCAGTTTTTGCTGTCTCCCGTTGTTTTGTACTGCCGGAAAGTCCCAGTGACGTATAACGACCCCCGCAAGAATAGCGCCCGTGCATGGCCTGAAGATACTGGAGTTGGAAGTCAAGTGCCGTCGTTATACAAGGTCAGTCCATTTCCCTTCTATTCCTCGATTCCTGTCTGATGTGCCTGTACGATTGCAGCATGTAGTTCAACCGTATATTTAAGTAGTCCTCCGGGCCCACCAGACTTACCCGCATCAAGTTAGTCTTGATCACGTCTACGTCAATATGACTTCACCTCACCTGATGATAAGCTAAAAGACGACTCCCGGGGATGAGGGTCACCATTACAGACACCGAAAATACCACAATGGTGGCCCTCAGATTGACGGCCTCTTCAGATGCTTTTTCACGCCCCGCTAAAATACCCGGGACTGTTAGCCATATTTAATTACGAGCCAATAGGTTAGCACGTGTGCGCCTATTTTGTACGTGTAGATGATGAGAGAGATGCCACCAAGATCAGCAGGGCTGATGGCCGTCCTTTGAAGATTGGAGTAATGTTACTCAAGATACATTGGCTTGGGAGCTTCCCGGTGCCGCACACCCACCCACTCGATTGTCTCTACAGCAGACGGTAGCGAATATCGCTTAGGTTTGAATAAGCCTTAGATATGATGTCGTACTCACATTTTACTGCCATTCTGCGCGGATTTTGCCATGTGTGCAGTGGGCCGAGTGTTGTAGTGAATGATGACACAATCAACAAAGTTCACAATATATACAGGCCATGTTTATTGTTGTTATAAACGGCACTTTAAGTATTCAAAATAAACGGAGTGTTTGTAGCTAAAGTTATTTACATTGCAGAGAAGGTGAGGTGTGACATTTCACGTAATTCATTTAAATAAACCAATGATCTGTTGCTGATTTTATTATTGGATCTCTTATTTTTTCGTGTTACCGATTTTATAAAAAAAAAATTTTTGTAAATGGCTTGCAAACAACTACAATATAACAAGAGTGAGTCTTTATCAATACCCACTCTTATTGTATTCTAGCTGTGCCCGCGACTTCGTCTAGGTGGACTTTGATCTGGGTTTTAATATTTTTTGCGCGGATCCCTAATACTTTGTCTAGATTGAAAATAGCCAAGTTACGCCTAATACCATCACTTATCTGCAGTAAACTTCCCAGCCACGGAGATGACCCGGAACAAACAGACGGACAGACAAAAATTTAAAAAACTGTATTTTTGTTATGTGTACCCTACTGTATGTACATTTATTGTTACTCTTCAATTTTATTTATTTGTACAGAGTATATAGATAATTGAGCTTCCCAAAACTGCCCTCCTGATCAGCTGTACCGACCGTCGTCGGTTCGCAATACGGGCCCATCATGAGCACACTGTTCGTGCAATTCAGCGGGTTTTAATTTGAAGTCTGTTTAATACCTTACTTACTGTTATTAGGTACTGACAACATTTTTTTTTTTAACATTTGTCCTTTTATCTTTCTGTCTGTTCGAATTAGGTAATCTATGGAACTTCTGGGCCGATTTCGATGTAACTTTTACTTGTATAAAGCTAATATTGAATTTCGTTACAAAGATGTTGAAGATCAGAAGACCACAAATGCCTGCAAGTATAGCCTTAGCAACAATACTCGCGTACGGGCGCTTACTACGTTTTAGATTTAAGGATTTACTGTTGAAATTTATCTGTTACCGAGTAAAGATTGTGTCAAGCAATCTCCTAAGTTCTTATTTAATTACACCTGAGTTAAGCCATAACATAGTCCTTCGAGCCGGATAAGAAGAAGCATTAATTATAGATATTATTTCAAAAAATTGAAGCTTATTGGTGGAGAAATTAAGAAAATTACGGCAAGTGCACTTGGAGGTCATACGAACAAAGGGCAAAGTGGTTATCATCGTGCATCGTGATTTGGAGTCCTCATCATCATACAGTGTTAAGCCTTCATTAATTCTTAACTTTCACCCACCACTCAGGTACCAATTAGCATAAATAACAATTCTAAAGAGGTTAATACCAGTATTTCTTTTTAACTTAAATTGTAAGGTTAACTTTTTGCTAAGTGATTGAACTAGTGCAGTTAAACATTCATGTTTAATTTTGATTAACTTTAACTTACTGATTGTGTAAGCTTACAGCTTCGTGTAAATTAGATAATTAAAATATAAACTGTAAAGTAGGTCACTAGTAGTTTTGCAAAGGTATTAAAAGAAATACATTACAATTTTACTACTAATCATTTAATCATTCAGTTTCTTATTTACAAACAATCTATTTATGTAATTAAAACAGTGAAATAAATATAAATAAAATCATTTTATACATACAGTAATGTTACAAGAACATTAATTGCTTACCCTACATTGTGAATCTTACTGCTAATCTTATTCTACTTATCTAAAGAAACTTACGTATCTAATATCTTAATTACAAACCTAAAAATTTATACATTAAACATTTAGTTAAATCTTGCACTGTATAACGTTTCAGGTTGATAACACACTCGCTTCCTAAAACTTCCAAAAAATGGCAGAGGAAAAGGAATTACTTAAAAAGAGAGGAAGTTACAAGGGTCAACGTATGTAAGTAACGTCGAGGTTCATGAGTTAACTTCAGTTGGGGTCAGTGAGTTGCAGTTACGCATTAATAAAATGGAAAGTGTATACATCCAATATGACGAGGTACAATTAAGATTAGAATGTTTAGCCGAGGACATTACTTCTCAGCTTTTGGAACGAGACGAGTTCGAATCCCAGTACTATAAAATCATTTCTACGGATCAAGCTATGGTAAAATCATTTAATAAACAACAGAATGAACTAGAAAGCGAACATAGTACTCGTGCGAGTAATCACAAGCTTGTAAAACTTCCCGTAATTCAGTTACCGAAATTTGGCGGCTCATATGAAAATTAGTTAGGTTATCATGACACATTTTTAAGCCTAATTCACTCCAATGCCGACATTGACGATGTAAACAAGTTTCATTACTTGAGCGCGTCATTGGAAGGAACCGCAGCTACGGTTATTCAATCGATCGACTTTTCATCGAAGAACTATGCTGTGGTAGCTCCTTTGTGACCGGTTTGATAATAAGCGTTTATTGCCACAAAATCACGTTTCAGCTATTTTTAACATCGAACCGATCGCAAAGGAATCTTCATTTGCGTCAAAACGCACGATCGATCAATTGAATAAGAATTTACGTTCGTTGGAATCACTAGGCGAACCTGTCACTTACTGGGACACACTTCTTATTTACATTGTATCACAAAAGTCAGATTCTAAAACGTACCGCGAGTGGGAAGAGTTCAAAGGTCACTTAGACAAAGAAAAGTCAATAACGCTCGAGTCATTTCTGAAATTTATGCGAGACCGAGCAGATTTACTCGAAACACTAGAAGTGTCACACAATAATAATGTGGCGACACTCGTGTCACCACTCTCACACATACACTGCACACACACACATACATGTATGAGAGAGAGGCGCGGGGATTCACTCGTTTTCTTCCAAATCACGCGCCGGGACCTCTCCCGGTGACGTCAACAAGTTCGCTTCTAACCAGCTTCCGCGTCGCACGTGAACACCCGCGCGCCGCCCTCGCGAACCATCTCTTTGTATCATACTGTGCTCGTAACTCCTTCTGTATTTCATTAATTTTATAAAGATAGCTCTAAGTGTTAGTGATTAAATCGTGTGGAACTTATCTGACATCTTTCACTCAGACATCCTACGTTAGTCACGATAGGTCTCACCCTACAACATCGGTGAGGCCATAACACCCTTTTTAACCTATATTGGTGACCACCGATCTACAGTGAACAATAATAGTGCAGTGATACTATATAGACAAAGTGAAGCTACAGATACACATTACAATCATCATCATTTCCGTACAGCACCTAATAACGGTACACGGACGCCAACTGAAGTAGAAGACACGCGTCTAAAAATAGACTCGTCCTGGCCGCTCGTTGCATCATCATCATCGTCTATGCCTACGACTCACGATTCTTGCACCATTGTCTACGAACAAAAGCTTTGTTCCTGCAACATGTGCAGCAAAAACGCCGTGGAACAACGGGTACGCGATATTTAACAACGCGCTGCTGACAACCGCATATTGAATTTGCAACTACGGGTTATTTTTGCGAACATCGACCCGCTCTAGAAATTTCTGAATGCTGATACAACGCATAACGGCATCATCGCACCCAGGAAGTATCCAGTAGCCCGGTGAGCGCATTCCAATCTATCCAACGAATATTAGAGCAAAGAAAAACATTTAAATCACAAAGTGCAAAGTTATAAAGTTTCATAACTCAGTCAACCATAGGGTCATATACCTGCCCCGGCGCCAACAGGTCAAATCACAAGTGCTTGCCCACGCGCCGGTTCCAACCCCGGCATTCTATTTTTGCCTTATCCTGTAACTTTAACTTTTACTGCTGATTTCTTTATATTACGTGTCATTTTGCGTTTTTGTATTTTTTGTGGGTTATTTTTAATCTACTTTGTGCGTTTATTTCGTTGGTATTTTAATTGTTATTTTGTGTGTATTTTACGTGTACTTATTTTATCTAGCATATTATACGTGTGCATATTTTATATTAGTACTTACTGTCACGTTTTTTTTTTGTCGCATTAACGGTACATTTTGGTTTTGTTATTTCATTCCGGTTCCCGTCCTTTGATTTCGGTACAAAAGTTGGCTACGGACTTGACTTAGTATTTATTTTGATTTTTTTTGTTTCCTTGTGCGTCTCATTTCCTCACAGATATGGCTGAGGATCAGATTAGGATGCTCAAAGAGCAAATAAAACTACTGATGGACAGCGAGGAACGCAAGGCAATGGCCGTTACCATCAAATTACCTGCTTTTTGGTCTGATAAGCCCACTGTGTGGTTCGGCCAAGTCGAGGCACAGTTCGAATTAGCCAAAATAAAACAGGACCGAACTAAATACAGCCACGTAATCGCAATGCTTGACTCGAGAATTGCTGGCGAAGTCGCCGATATTATCGAGAACCCACCAAGCACTGACCGTTACGAACATCTGAAGACAGAGTTTATTAAACGTCTCTCCGCATCTAGGGAAGACCGTGTCAGGCGCCTTCTAGGTGACGAAGACATTGGTGAGCGCAAACAGTCGCAATTTTTGAGACATCTACGCTCGTTAGCCGGATCAACTTTTCAAAGTGATGATCTCATCAGACAGCTTTGAATGCGCCTACTGCCAACAAACGTGCAGGCCATCCTATCCGCACAGGAGGAGCTGCCGTTGGAAAAAGCTGCCGATATCGCGGATAAAATTGTGGAAGTTACAACGCCCGCAATCCACGCCATCGCTACGCAGTCTTCTGATATGGCTCAGCTTACTTTTCGCGTAGAGCAACTGACAAAAACAGTTGAAGCGTTAAGCGATTCTCGTTCACGCTCACGGTCACGGTCGGATAACAATCGGTCAAGATCTAGCTCAAGATCTTCAACGCGACTCAAATTATGTTGGTATCACCGCGTCTTTAAGAAAAAGGCCAACAAATGCGTCAGCCCTTGTTCTTGGAATGATCAGGACCAGGGAAACGCTAACAGCGGTCAGTAAATGCGGCGACTGACTGTAACATGTCCTGCCGCCGGTTATTTGTCACAGACAAAACAACTGCACGCCGGTTCCTCATCGACACTGGTAGCGACCTCTGCTGCTATCCTCGAAGGTTAGCCAAAAGTCACGCCAAGTCCTCAACAGGATACCAATTGGCCGCAGCAAACGGTAGTTCAATCAGGACTTACGGCAGTATTTCTCTCTGTCTCAATCTGGGTCTCCGTCGCGACTTCAAGTGGACTTTCACCATCGCCGATGTTGAGACACCCATTATAGGTTCTGACTTTCTCAGCTACTACAACCTGCTTCCAGACCAACGCAACAAGCGCCTCATTGACGGCTACACTAGTTTAACTACTAACGCTTCAATCGCCCAAGTCAACCAGGTAAGTATTAAAGCTATTTCAGTCGACGAGACCTCGTCTTTCTCCAGACTTCTTCTGGAATTCCCAGACCTGACTCGACCTCCAGGCTTTCCACGGCAGGTAAAGCATACTACGGTGCACCACATCGTCACTACCGATGGCCCACCAGTTTCCTGCCGTCCATGTCGCCTCGCTCCACAGAAGCTGGTCGCAGCCAAGAAGGAATTTGACGATATGGTCCACTGTGGTACTGCCAGACCTTCGGACAGCCCTTGGTCCTCTCCGCTACACATGGCAAAGAAAGGAGAAACGGGTTGGCGACCTTGTGGAGATTACCGAGCCCTGAACGCACGAACTGTACCAGACCGGTATCCCGTCAGACATATAGCCGATTTTGCTCAAAACATTGCTGGGTCTTCCATCTTCAGTAAGATAGACCTGGTTAAAGCTTACCAGCAGATTCCGGTTTTTCAGGCTGATATTTGCAAAACCGCCATCACCACGCCCTTCGGGTTGTACGAGTTTCCATTCATGACTTATGGCCTTCGAAATGCAGGTCAAACATTTCAACGTTTCATTGACGAAGTCACGAGGGGACTCGACTATTGCTACCCATACGTGGACGATGTTTTGGTCTACTCAAGTTCGTCTTTGGAACACCTGGAACACCTGCGCACTCTTTTCCAGCGTCTCGCTGAATATGGGGTCGTGGTAAATGCGTCTAAAAGCGTTTTTGGCGTAGACGAGGTAACATTCCTCGGTTACCATATTAACAAAGACGGTACGCGCCCTCCCACTGAGAGGATTGAAGCGCTGCGGAACTATCCCTTGCCGAAAACGGTGCAAGGTCTCCGCAGGTTTCTTGGCATGGTAAACTTTTACCGCCGCTTCCTCCCCAGTGCAGCTGAACTTCAAGCGCCGCTTAATGATGTCCTAGCTTCTTCTAAGCTTAAGGGAGCAAAACCGGTGCCCTGGACGCCCAATCTCGAGCTCGCGTTCCAGAAGTGTAAGGATAGCCTCGCCAATGCCACCCTTCTTGCCCACCCAGTAAGCGATGCTGCTTTGGGTCTCTTTACGGACGCATCTTCAATTCACGTTGGAGCTTGCCTCCAACAGAAAGTTGGCAACCAATGGCAACCCTTAGCATTCTTCAGTAAAAAGCTGACCGACACACAGTCGCAATGGCCCGCATATTACCGTGAACTCCTAGGTGTTTACGAAAGTGTTCAACACTTTCGCCATCTTTTGGAGGTTCAACACGTAACTATCTATACGGACCTTAAGCCACTTATCTACGCCTTCACCCAACGCCGTGAAAAGCTCCCCCCTACTCAGCTCAATCATCTGTCTTTTATCTCGCAATTCACAACTGACATTGTTCATGTGAAGGGAGAAGACAACGTTGTTGCTGACGCTATGTCTAGGATTGAAGCTATTTCCTTAGAGGACAATTTCGCAGCGTTGGCCGAGGAACAAAATAAAGATGTCGAGCTCCAAGAGGCTGTAACCAACTCTTCCCTAAAACTAGAAAAGGTTCACGTCCCTGGCTCCGACATATCCATCTTCTGCGACACGTCGACAGGGAAGCCACGTCCGTACGTAACACCCTCCTTCCGTCGCAGCTACTTCAATAAAATTCACAATCTCAGCCACCCTTTTTTTTTTTTTTTTTTTATCGTGCGGAAATCCCTTCGGATACCCCCCCGCCGGCCAGCGGGGGCGGTTATGTCGGGCTTGCACCGACTAAAACCGCACGCCGTCTCGGGTCTTCAGACGCCGGGGTGTAAGGTTACCCAACACACACCCCAATCTCAGCCACCCTGGCGCGCGCGCTTCTGCACGCTTGGTGGCTGATCGTTTTGTTTGGCCCTCCATTAACAAGGATTGTCGAAAATGGGCTCGCCAATGTCTTCCATGCCAACGCAGCAAGGTGACGAGACATACTTCAACACCTCTGGGAAGCTTCACCGCCCCGACCAACCGTTTCCGCCATGTCCACTTAGACATCATTGAACCAATGCCTTTCAGTAAAGGTTTCCAATACTGTCTTACTGCTGTGGACCGATTTACCAGATGGCCTGAAGTCTGGCCCATGGTTGGAATTACAGTGGAAGAGGTTGCCGACACCTTTACAAATGGATGGATTGCCCGTTTTGGTGTCCCGACAACTATCACCACAGATCAAGGCCGCCAGTTTGAGTCTGCCTTATTTGCAGCTCTTTTAAAACACTGGCGAAATGTGGGTGCTAGCACCTCTGCCTACCCCTTCGGGGATATAGGCGTAAGTTTATGTATGTATGTATGTATGTTAAAACACTGCTCAATTTCCCGAAATCGCACAACTAGCTACCACCCATGTGCCAATGGCATGGTGGAAAGGTTGCACCGCCAATTGAAGGCAGCACTCATGTGCCACGGAGGTTCATGGTATGCTGCCCTTCCACTAGTTCTTTTAGGAATGCGAGCAGCTTTAAAAGAGGATCTGCGGGCATCAGCGGCCGAACTGGTCTATGGCGAACCTCTCAGACTACCTGGAGAGTTCTTGAGCCCAAACAGCACAACAAACACGACACAGAGGACGTCCACAACTTCATTCACCAACTACGGGAACGTATGGTTGAACTGAAGCCTGTACCTGGAAGTAGCCACTCTCAACGTCGTCCGTTTGTATTCAATGAGCTGTCCACGTGTTCACATGTATTTTTGAGAGACGACACCGTCAAGCCGTCGCTTAAGCCGCCATACACTGGGCCCCACGCTGTCATCAGTAGGAACGATAAAACAATCCTTATTGCTGTGGGGAATAGAGAAGTACAAGTTAGTTTGGACCGAGTCAAGCCGGCCTTTATTGAAGAACCATTTATTGCGCCTAGTCTTAAGCCGACTCCACTTAAATCTCCAACTCAACTCCCTTTTTTTTTTTTTTTTTTTTGTTTAGGCAGGAAAAAATGTACCTTCCGCATACCGCGCAGCGCGGGGACGCCGCGCGGTTATGTGGGGCTCTCACCACACTAAAACAACCTGCCGTGTGCCATACACCGCGACTTAGTGAGTGGACCGTCGGAAATACTTCGCACTCATCGACGGAACACCCAAGCGCTGGCCCGCAAAGGTGCGGTGCGGGCCCGTCTTCTAGGCGATGTCCAGGCACACCGGGACATCACCCCTTCGCGGGGGGCTCTACTGCGGGTGGAGGGCAAGCCCCGTCCCATCCACCCGCGGCCTCACTACGGCGGCATGAGGCGCAGAAATGCGCGTGCACGCCGCCCAGTTCGCCGGCGGCGGATCGGATCCGCAAGGCCGTCTGCCTCTCTGATCCTCTCCGCCGCCTCTTTCTGCGAGATGACTGCCTCGCATCGCCTCGAAAGACGCGACCGCGGTAAAACTCCTCTCGCTGCGTGCCATGGAGCGCAGGATGGCCGGCAGCGAGAGGTCGACTCCCACTACTGCCACGAGATCACGGCGCTCCACCGCCCAGGCCGGACAAGCCTCGAGCGTGTGTTGCGCCGTGTCCTCGCGGCAGGGACAGTGATGGCAGGCGGGACTCGATTCCCTCCTAGCGACCGAGTACAGATACTTTCCGAAGCAGCCGTGCTCGGAAAGCATCTGAGTCAGTCGGAAGGAAAGGGTCCCGTGCTGCCTCTCCGTCCACTCGACAATGACCGGCTGGAGCGCCGCCACAGTGCGATGACCTGCACTCGGGGACTCCAGCCGGGACGACCACTTAGCCATGATGGCTTGGCGGGCGGCATCTCGCCACCCGCGAACGTCCTCGGGCGGAGGCCGACTGCCACTCTCCGCCCGATGTTGTGTCGTCTGCCGATACACCTCGGCGAGCACTTCCGCCTCCAAATCCCACGGAGGGGTTCCGGCCAATGCGCAGGCCGCCTCTGTCGACACAGTGCGGTACCCGCGTATGGCCCTGACCGCCACGATGCGTTGGGCCCGCAAGAGACCGGGCCTATTGCGGGCGGTCAGGGCGTCCGCCCACACTGGTGCGCCGTACAGCGCCATCGACCGGATCACCACGGTATACAACCGTCGGCACCCGATACTGGCTCCGCCCAGGTTTGGCAAAAGCCTCCCCAGGGCGGATGCGGCGCCGACGAGTTTCGGGGCGAGCCTACGGAAGTGCTCGTCGAAGTGCCACCTTGAGTCGATATACAGGCCCAGATACTTTATCTGGGCCCCCACTGGTACGAGGACCGACCGGATCTCGATCGAGGCGCGGGGCGGCGGGCGGCGATAAGGCCCGTGGAAGAGCACGGCCTCCGTCTTCTCCACCGCCACCCGCAGGCCCAACGCCTCGATCCGTCCGACCACCTGGGAGACACCCACGGTGGCGAGGTGCGCCGCCTCCTCGAAACTTTCCCCCGGGGCCGTGACGAGAGTGTCATCCGCATAGCAGATGACACCCAGCCCGGGAGGAAAGACTCCGCGGAGGACCCAATCATAGCCGATGTTCCACAGGAGCGGCCCTAAGACCGACCCCTGAGGAACACCGCACGACACGGGTCGCTGCAGCACACGTCCGTCGCAGTCCTCGTACAACACACGCCTCTCCTGCAGATAGTCCGCCACTAGCCGCCTCAGGTAGACGGGCACCCCGTGATAGCGGAGTGCCTCCCCGATGCAGCTGAATGGCAGACTATTGAATGCGTTGGCGATGTCCAGCGACACCGCCAACAGCACTCCGCCGCGGCTCACCACCTCCTCGGAAGCAGCCCTCAGACGCAAGATTGCGTCGATCGTCGAACGCCCCACTCGAAAACCGAATTGGGCGTCCGACAGATCCGGCCCCACTGTAGTGAGGTGCTCGACGATGCGGGCAGCGAGAATTCTCTCGAATAACTTGCCCGCCTCGTCGAGCAACACTATGGGCCTGAAGGCTGCAGCCGAATTGGTGGGCCGTCCAGGCTTCTGCAGGAGCACCAGCTTCCCGCTTTTCCAGCAGTCAGGGAACCGTCCGGACGCTAGGCAGGCGTCCAGCAGTTCCCTGAGGCGGTCCTCCATGTGATCGAGGGCCAGGGCCAACACACGGGCAGGGACCCCGTCAGGACCGGGAGCAGTGTTCTTCGAACGGATTCGAAGAACAGCCACCCCCACCTCCGCCTCCGTGACGGGCGGAACATCCTCCTGCACTACCCCTTCGTCCTCGGCAAGAACAGCCATGGACGGGGGTGTATGCTCCGCCCGATCCGGGAAAAGGCCCTCGACCACTTCCGCCAGGAAGCTGGGCTGGAGAGTCTCCGTAAGGGGGGGGCCCTGCGCGCGGAGCTTATCACGCGCCGCGCGGTACGGGCGACCCCAGGGGTCACTGTCCAGACTCTCCAGCATCTCGGCTCTGCTGCGCTCCTTGGCAGCATCTATGGCCCGCTTGAAGGTGATTTCGGCCTCCCTAGCCAACTCCCTCAAGCGGACAACCTCTGGGTGTTGGGCGTCTCTGTGACGCCCACGGCTTCGGGTGACGGCCCTCTTGGCGCGGTTAGAGGCCGCGCGGAGGGCCGCCAGCTCCTGGGACCACCAGTAGACCTCCGTCTTTGGAGGCCGACGTCCGACCCGGTGCATGGCCGCGTCGCAAACTGCGGTCAGCGACTCGCGAAAGCGGCCCGCACCGACGTCCACCCCCTCAGTCGGAGGTGGCAAAGACAGCCACGCTTGCACGATGGCTGCCTCCGCTAATTGGTCCCTGTCGAGACTACCCAAAGCCCACCGCTTAAAAGGTGAGATGCTGCCAACCCTGTGACCCCTACTGGCGTCCCGCGATCGAGACAACTCGAATCGGATGTACTGGTGATCCGACCCGGTTGTCTCGTCGTTCAGGACACGCCAGTTCCTTACACGTGTAGCAAGCGCGGGGGTAGTGAACGAAAGGTCCACTATCGACCGCCCCCACGGCTTGATACACGTGGCGGTGGTGCCTCTGTTTAGGAGACAGAGGCCCACCGAGTCTGCCCACTCTACAACGACGTCGCCGCGGCCGCTAGTCTCGGAGGACCCCCACGCCGTAGACCAGGCGTTGAAGTCCCCCATGACCAGCACGTGACCTGAGGTCACTTGCCGCATCGAGGTTTCCAGTCGGAAGATGAATTCCTCGAAATCGCTCAACCTCCGGTTGGGGGAGAAGTATACACCGTAAACGGTGATACCTCCCCAGTCGGCAGCGACATATCCCGGACCCTTGTCTCTTAGCGACAAGGGGGGGAAATGAAGCGCCGTGGAGGCGACGATTGCCACGTTTCCGTCCACCGAAAATGAACCGACCCAATTGGGGCGGTTCGGGACGATGTACGGATCCGCGGCTACGGCAAGGCCTATGGACCACTGCGCCATGTTTTGCAGGAGGAGGTCCTGCGCACCGGCGCAGTGGTTCAGGTTCACTTGAAGGATGTTGCAGTCACGATCCATTAATGGATCTCGACTACAACATCCTCCTCCATGTGCAACGGCGACGTCGATAGTGGCACTACACCACTGGGAGCGGGCTCGGTCGATCGACCAGCCCCCAGCCGTGGCCCGGAAGTCAGGATGCGGGGCGGTTTGCAGCCCTCACGGCCCAGCATATGGTTTGCGGGCAGGTTGCCCGCGGCACATGCCGGGCAGCGAGGGGCGGCAGAACACTCCGCCGCTTTGTGCCCAGGTTGACCGCAGCGGAAGCACAGTCCGCTGCAGTCAAAACAGCTGGTGCACTTTGGGCGAGCGTGCCCAGGTGCCATACATTTATAACACCTCATGGGCCGGCTCGCCAGGACCGTGACCCTGGCTGAAATCCAGCCCACGAGGAGTCTTCCGGCGTCGGCCAAGACCTTGACGGACGCCACCGGGCAGCTCGCCCAAACCGCTCCAACGCCACCGGGACCGGGGCGGATGGGGCCCACCCTGACGTGTTCCGGGCTACAATTGGTAGCGGAGGCTATTGCCTCCCGGACATCGTCAGGTGTGGTGAAGTCTGCCAGACCCGAAATGCTCACCTCTGCGCATTTGGTGGGTCTGGCGACGGCCACGACGTCGGCCCTCCTCGCACCCTCCTCGCCCGGGAACTCGAGGATACGAGCTCCCGTACGGGCGAGGCGCGTCCGAGCACCAACGCCTCCGATATCGGAGACGTCGATGCCCCGACGGGCCCGCTGGAGGACCTCGCCGTAGCTAAGGCCTCGCTCCTGCGCCTCCGGCCCCACCGTGATAACCACGGCGGCGGTTTTGGGCGGCGACAGTCTCGGCTTCCGAGCCTTATTGCCACCGGCTTGTGGGGCTGCGGCTGCCTCAGCCGCGGTCTTTTTCTTCCTCCTCTTCTTATTTTTCCTCTTCCTCCGCTCGACCACCTGGAAGTCCTCACTGTCCGGCTGAGCGGAGGTAGAGGGTGTGGGAGCCGAAGAGGCAGCTGTGGGAGCCACGGGAGTGGCACGTCGGGCTCGGGCAGGGGCCCGTGAGGGCGCCTGTACCGCCACCGGCCTCAAGGGGGGAAAGTTCTCCCTTGGACGAGCCGCTACGGGACCCGAGGGTCGCCCCGCCTGGGCACCTTGACCTTGAGACGGACGCGTTGCTGCTGCCGCGGAGGAAGGCGGCTGCGTCCGTCTCATCGCCGAAGTTGTTAGGCGACGTGGCTCTGGAGGCAGCCTGGCCTCCAACGCCTCCAACCGCGCGCCTATCATAGGGCCCACACTCAGCATAATCTCCCTCATTTGCTCCTGTGAGAACAGGGCCGAGGGAGATGCTGAGGGGGCCAAAGGCGTAGGGGCCAACCTGGGCGCCACTGGCGATGAGGGCGCCTCACTCGATGCAGGCACTGCCACCGGCGCAGACGCAGACGGAGACATCAGCTGAGCTTGCGACAGCCGGCGTATCTCCGCCTGCATCTGCCGCATCTCCTCCTGCAGGTGGAGGTTCTCCGCAGTGAGGCGGTTGTGAGCCACCCATAGCCGCCGGTTCTCGTCATCCACCGTGCGGCTTTGGAGGACCTCTGCATACTCGAGCAGCGCAGAGGCTGCCACCTTGAGGGCCTTCTGATAGGTGCCCTTCAGCTGGCTGGATTTGGTGGCCACATCTAGAATGATGGCCACACTTTTCTTAGACCTCTGCAGCAGCTCCGCTGCAGAGTGAGGGTTACCGTCCGCACTCGAGGTGAGTTCGGCAGTAAGCTGCTCCACTCTCCCGAGTGCGGCCTGTTCCTCTTCCTGGCGCCGCTGCGCCAGTTCGGCCTTGCGGGTTGAACCCACTCTCGGTTCCGGGGTGCCCGGTTTCGAGAGGCCTCTTCCCGCGCTGGAAAATTTCGCTGGAGGCTGAGCAGTCACGTCTGACTCGACGGAACCGTCCAGACCCTCCATTGAGCCCTCCAGTGGGCGTTTCTGCGCCCGCCAAAACTTAGCTGAGAGGTTCAACGAAGACGTCGAACCCCTCGCCGATGAGGCAGCGCTAGTCGGCTCTGTGTCGTCCACATCGCCACCTGAAGCGGCACGGACGCGAGGCGACCGCCGCAACTCCACCAACGGCTGCCAGAAGGCCGCCGTCCCAATCTGTCTGCTCCCAGAGGCCGGAGTGGCCTCTGAAAGCTCAGCGTCGCACTGGGCGACTGTGCTCACTCTGGAGCTCTTCTTTTTTGGTTTGGTTTTGGGTTTTGTGTTTGAATGATCCATAAACTAATCCCACGAGAATGAGACGAAAGGATTACACTTCCCGGGTGACGCTCATTCCGGGAAGCGGGGTACATACTGTGGAGGTCCCCAGGTGTCCACAGGTTTTTACGACTTCGCTGTCGGGTTTTAAAGACTTTTCCTTGTCGCGGGCCGGCCAATTAAGGCAAGCCCCGCGTTCTCCGAGATCACATCTTCCCGCATGTGGCTAGCATGCAGGTCCTTGACGATCACCCGGAGTTTACGTGACGCGGGAGGGCAGCCACCCCTCCCATCACCGACGGCGGCACGAATGCCTGTCAGCCCCTGCGCGAGCAGTGGGCCGACCCGTCCCTCGATCCTTTCGGATCTGGGATCCTCGCGGATCCCTCGCGGGCCTAGCAGGCCCGCCATACCACGACCCCCTCGTGCAATGGGGTCAGCTAGCCCTGAAAAGGGCTGGAACGTTAGCCGTCGACGTTGACGCCAGCTACTCCAGAGGAGCAATCAATGATGCGTCATCGCCCACGTTGCCCAGGGTGCACCGCGAGGAGGTGTTCCGTCGCACCCCCCAACTCAACTCCCTGTACCAACTCCTCTTAACGTTCAACCACCTACACCCTCTCCTTATGTTACCAAATCAGGACGTCGGGTTCGTTTTAAGACGCCCATTGATTTATAAGTAAACGTATTACATATTTAGCCATAGGACATAGGTATACTTAGTTTACTTAGTTTTAAAACTTATTCTTATTTTCACTTTTCTTTCTATTGAAATGTTTTTTAATATGTTTTTTTTTTTAACTAAGGCTAGTTTTCTCCGTGGGTGGGTGGTGTGGCGACATTCGTGTCACCACTCTCACACATACACTGCACACACACACATACATGTATGAGAGAGAGGCGCGGGGATTCACTCGTTTTCTTCCAAATCACGCGCCGGGACCTCTCCCGGTGACGTCAACAAGTTCGCTTCTAACCAGCTTCCGCGTCGCACGTGAACACCCGCGCGCCGCCCTCGCGAACCATCTCTTTGTATCATACTGTGCTCGTAACTCCTTCTGTATTTCATTAATTTTATAAAGATAGCTCTAAGTGTTAGTGATTAAATCGTGTGGAACTTATCTGACATCTTTCACTCAGACATCCTACGTTAGTCACGATAGGTCTCACCCTACAACATCGGTGAGGCCATAACACCCTTTTTAACCTATAATAACAACGGTCCTAGTCGATCAAACTCGTCGACCAAAACTAGTCCAAAACTTAAAACGATGGTTTCAATGCAGGATTCACTAGGTAGTCATAATACTGCGCCACTGAAATGTCCCAAGTGTAGTGGCGAGCACACTCTGAGCAACTGTTCACACTTCCTATCGCTTAGTACTAATGCGCGGATGGAATTATTACCATCATTAAAGGTTTGTTATAACTGTCTTCGTAGCGGTTACTATGCGAATCATTGCAAACGGCCTGGATGCAAGTTATGTAAGCGCAAGCATAGCACACTTATTCACGTAGCCGACGCCAGAACAAAGCGGATGGCGATAACACGTCGGCGTCTAGCGACAGTAACGATACAGCTGCGCCTGCGCAGGGGCCGACAAGCCCGGCAGCCCTCGACGCACGGGTTCCTGCCTACGGCTCTGGAAGCAGCGGCAGCGCGCGTTGTGGCGCACCTGCTACTATGTCAACACTGTCAGCTCGTATTGCAACTTCGGATCGCCATAGTCAAGATGTACTCTTGTCGACTGCACTAATTAAAGTTTAGCTCGCGCCGTGCTTGATAGCGGCAGTACTTCGTGTTTAATTACCGAAAGTATGTGCAAAAAACTAAATTTGTCAATAGATTACATAAGTAAAACTATAATGGGTATTAACAACGCGACGTCACACGTAGGTAAAATGTGTCGAGTACCTATTAGGTCATTAAACGACAATTTCTCAACCAGTATTCACTGTTTCGTTTTACCATCCATCACGGATGATGTCCCGTGTCGTCAAATAGATTTGACGAATTTAAATATCCCATCTGACATTTGTTTAGCCGATCCATACTTCTACCAGCCCGCGTCAATCGACTTAATAATCGGGGCTGACCTATTCTGGGATGTAGTAGGATCGAATATAATTAAATTAGGTAGCGGACACCCGGTACTCTGTGAAAGTAGGGTTGGTTACTTAGTTTTAGGTCAAAAGATGGTAAAAATAAATCAATAGACATACATAAATTAGACATTCAAAAAGTAAATATAATATACTATATGTAAAATAAAATAATATACATCCATACATGTATATTTTATACATAGTTATACATATATATATAAATACGTTATATTCATACATATATACTGTTGAGAACTCCTGCTAGTTTTATATTAGCAATGATAACCACGTGATACTAACTGCATCAATCTTGTACTTACGCTTTTAATAAAGTTCATTCAATGTCACTTTTAAACTCAACGCAATAGCACATACCTACTCGCTGCATTTTTATTAAAAACCCAATAATTCCCCACATATTGGTCCATTACGAGCCGGATTGAATAATCATCAAGAATCTGCATTTATTATTAAGGATCTTCGTTGATTAGCGGAATAATTAAGAAGATAATTAAGCTGCAATTGAGATATAAGTCGGCGGTGTGATTCGTGAAACAAGTACATAAAAAACTGTGGTGTTAAGTTTTAATTAATCATTATATTCACCCATCACTCAATCAGGTAGTATTTTTTAAATCGAATTAAGGATTTAACAGGTTAGTGTAATTAATATTACCTATGTACATGTAATCAGTGTAATTAATTTTGTTTCTTAACATACTGAAATGGTATTATTTATATCGCCACGATGGCGAAACAACGCTGAGAATTTTTACCTCACATCTGTTAACAATACAAATACCATTCATACAACATAAAAAATTATTCGTCTTCACGACGTATTTGAAATAAAGGAATATTGACACGTGTTAATTATTGCAAAATGAACTCTATGGACGTCTAAATTATCTCATTGGTTAATGCGTATTAAAATAATTTATAAAGGGTTTAAGAACCAAATAAGATGTAATTTGATTTCTTTGTCAAGCTTTGATACGAGACTGTTGGTTAGTAAACGGACGCGTTTACCAAATTTTGCACGATTGAATGTCGCTATGCTTTGAATGACAATGAGTGTATATTACCTAGATTGGGAGTTAAATATTAAACGTAGCGTGTTGCATGGAATGCTAGTAATTTAAGGTTAATGGTGTGTATATAATTAAAATATGCTTAATTTGAACTAGTTAAGATGTTTGGTTTAAAATAATATTGGCATGCTATTTTAAGTACAAGAAAGGTCTAATGCGTAGGTCGTTTCTCAAAAAAAAAACTACCTGATACCCAAGCGACGAGGAGGCGTGTGACGTCACAAGGAAGCATCAAGCGGGGAGTCAGTGGAATATAAAAACTGATTTCGAACGGGGACATGAGATAGTTTTCATTGTAGCTGGTTGAAGTGCGCACGCTCTGTTAAAATAGTTGGTAATTTCGTTGGCTGTGTTATGCTAATATAATTGGTGATTCTTTTGACGAGTTGTGCATACTAGACAGTGACAAATGATAACGCTCTTTGGATTGAATATCTAAAGATTCCTATATTTTATAAATACCTTTCTCTATATAAACCCAATCTCCTGAAACGTGGCAAAAAAGAACTTGTAGGTAACAAGCCTTAAATTCTGGGATTGAGTCTGATTTCGGAAGCGTTTCAAAAACCTATTTCCTATAATCTAGGATCCGTGGAATAGTTTTAGGGGTTTTCGCAAGCTATTCCATTCCTTTTCCTTAGTTTAGTTCGCATTGTTATTCCCCTACACACAATTCGCACACAAACACACATGTCAAATCAAACACACCTGCTGTCTTTGGTACGGGATAGTAGACCGAAGGTAAACATTAGGGCCATTTGAGTCTAGAATTATTTAGGTTAATCTGTCGAGGCGGATTAATAGGACTCGTAGGTAACATCATACTAAATACGTTTATTTAAGTGATAACTAACCGAAGTGAAGTGTTACGTAAATTATATCGCGTTAAGTCTTTGTTTACACGATAATTATCATAAATAACTTAATCAATCCAATGGCAAATCCATTGTGTTTTAATTAAAGTAACCGTGAATTTTATAGTAAAGTTGTGGATAAATACGTTATTCAATAAATAAAAATAGATATATCGAAAATAGTTCCAGAACATTGTCTGAATAAATCGTGATAGTTTGTTATATAACTTTAAATATATTACTAAATAATATAATAGAAGGTTTCTGGTAAATTTCTACTATTTTATAGTATATTGGTTTGAATAGCAAGATAAAGAACTGTGGTCTGAATTAATATAAAATTACGTTTGGAAGTGATTTAAATGATTACGTGAAATATCATTATCATTATAACATTTTATCTAGGCACTGTAATCAAATAATTAAGTGCATTATAACACGGCTGAATACATCATTCAAGAATTAGAGCAAGTATAAATAATTATTCCGTTATCAGTTATAGAACATCGATTTGAGTGGGCAGAAGTTGACGAGTAATATATTAGAGTAAATTATCTAAGTGGCTGATTATTCATCTAACATTTGCAATATATCGAGTAACACATGGAAATAGTATCAGTAATACAAAGAGATGGTCGTTGGTGAATTCAATTAATATTCGACTTGTAAAGTGCAAAGAACACATAAGAGACGGCGTGTGGTTTTAGTAGCTTCATTCAGAGACATCTGAAATATCATTATTTGCACACAGTTTTCTAAGAGAGGGAGTATTTTAGTCGAATACAGCAATAAATAAATATATGTGTTACAATCAGCTCACTTAATAGATAATTTAAATACAATTTTAGCTCCTGGTACCATTTGGGTTTTCAGTTTGAGCAAGTTATCAGTGTGTAGCATTTCTGGGGTCTGCCTGAAATCCATAAATTATATTTACAAGCTAAAACAGATGAACTCATGTCAAATCAGTATTTATACCAGTCTCGAACGAAAACTACATTGGAATGCAGGCAAACCTAGATATGTGAGGCGATTTACGACGGGTCGGTTAAACTTGTAATGGTATTAATTAGTGAATACTAATATAAAAAAAAGAGAAGAATACTATTATACGTTTAGCGTTAGTGGAGGTACTGATAACAGAATTAAATTACTCTTGAGAGAGAGGAGGAGAAAATATGTTGATTTAATATCAACCCAACAAAAAATATATATGATCTCACGACAAAACATATGAAATATAAAAAAATACAGGCCATTATCATATAATCTGGATCCAGAAAACCTCAGTTACCTGGTAGATACAATCTACGACCGTAAATGATAACTTGACATTTAAATCAATATCGTATATAGAAACTAGATTTTATGCAGATAGAGTTCATTTTATTTCAACAAAACTCAAAAGATTAGAACATTAGTTAATATATAATATAAACCGAAGGTTAAATTAATTCAGTGAGGAGAATAATCACGGTGTACATTATTTAAAATAAATAGGTTAGGAATTTAATTTCACAGTTTAGTTTTATGTTAAGTTAGGTTTAGACGATTACAGCCAAACTAGTGACGAAGATAGCCATAAGGGCTATTTCCCGTTACAGTTTTTGATGCCCGGTGACCAGAATTCTTGTCTAGTATTAAATTTTAATACAACGAGAAAAGAACCAACTTATAAATTACTACAAAACATACCACACAGAATATCAAATTTTTATTTATTACGTCCGAAACTCACAGGAATAGACTTTTAAAAGAGTACAAAACGCGTATTCATTGTTTAAAATCTATTCTTTATTTATTGTTTAAAAAAAATATTACACAACGTAGGCAATTACTAAAATAGTAAGACTTTCTAAAAAGGGTCCAATACACAATACACCGAAAATTATTACGGATATCATAAACATAGGCAAAACTTGGGTCAGTCTTTGTCTATATTTAAGCAAACTAAAACTTTTGTTGACGCACGTGTAAACTCGTAACAATATTTTTTTTGCCTTACGATTCTCATAGACATAGTTAACAAAACGAAAAAAAATACAATGACTCGATACATTTGGACATTTCAAGGGGTCTTAAAATAGGACCGTTTATCACGTACGAAACTGACATTCGCAAAAACTTAAAAACGCACTTGTGAAAACAAGACACTTAGCAATATTAGAAGTTTGAAAGCCATTAATTTCAAAAAGGTTTGACAGTTTATAAGGATAAGATAATAAACGAACTCAAAAAGGTTAGGCACACTTAACACACTTGGTGTTATTTAATCTTAACAATATTCTTTGAACACTCGAAAAATATTCAAAACAATAAATTTCAAATACTTAACTTCTACTCGAAAAATATATGCGGATAACGTATCTAAGTGAATACTTAACAGCAATTCTAACAATAAATAACCAAAACTAAATTGAGAGTATTCATTTTCACATGAGAAATAATATATTTTAATAACAAACCATGAGCGGAAGGAACATGCGTAATAGTCGTAGAGGGACTAGCGGTACTAATAACATGAATAGTGCAAATCAGACTAATCAATTGTTATCTGAAATATTAAATAGACTTACGAGATTGGAAAACGAGCGAATTGAAAGTGATAGTGGTCATAGTTCAGGTTCTCCAATAGTACCATTGACTAGCTCGGAAACGAACAATATTAGTAGTGAGACAACACGTCAAACGGTAATTGTACAGGTAAAGCAAAAATTACCTACATTCGATGGCAATAGGATGCACAATCCAATGAGTTTCTTGAGGGATCTTAAAGATTATTTTTCTATGACGGGACAAGACCTAAATACAGAACGAACATTAAGTTTAGCAATAGAATCATTATCAGGGGAAGCTAAAATTCGTATGAATATTTATAGAGATTATTGGAAGTCGTTTAGTGATTTTGAATCGGATTTCCAGAATGTATTTTGGAGCCAGGCAGAACAGGAAGTAGTAAAGTTTAGATTTATGACTTCAAAATATAATAAACAGAACGGGAGTATGGAGAAAAGTTGGATAAAGTTTATGCCTTTTACGGATGCAGAAAAGATAAATACCATTTTTAGGCAGTATCCTGAACATATACAAGTAGCATACTTTAGTAGACAACAACCTATGACAATCAGAGAAGCAGTTGAATTTTTAAGACATCTGGAAAGAAATATAAATGTAGATAGGCTCGGTAGTTCACAATCACAGAGTTCGACAGTAAATAGATATGAAAGACCACGCGGTGCAAACGTCAACACGAGGTACAGTTCGGTGCGAGTAAATACAATACGGTTTAATTCCACGAATTGCGGAAGAGGCAGTAATACACGGGGTTATCCTTATAGGAATTATAACAGGCTGGGTCGAGGTGTAGCATACGGTAGATACTCTAATATACGGGGAGGCGTTAAACCAATTGAATTTAGACCGGAAACGAAAGATCAAAACACAAATAATAGCGAGAATAATACGGAAACTAATTCTAGTACTAAGTAAAAAAGGTAGTCATTAAGTTAAGGTGGAACATGTGGGCTCCTAAGTTCAAAATTTCGTTTTTGTTAAAACATTTATTCATAAAAAAAAAACAAATAGTTCCAATAAGACCAGCTGTAGGAGTAAAGGAGTTTGTCCGATTAATGACTTATAAGGCAGGAACGTTCCGATATGTTTATCGAGATCAAATGACAATAATTATGTTATGCAAAATAATAAATCATGCAAACATTATTAAAAGACGCTGACTTTTTAGACTGCGAAAAGGACTCACATAGATATTTAACATTGCAAAAAAAAAAAAAAAATACAGTTTAGGAGGCGTGAATTTAACAGGTCTATTAGACGCAGGTAGATCCGGTTATAAATACATATATTCTATGCAGGATACCTATGGTAAGGTTCAAAGATTATATACATTGCGGAATCTTACAGAACGAGTTACATTCTACTAATTGTTATACCCTCATGGAACCCAAAACTAATAAAATAAAAGGAACTTACAACACTATTAATTTAGCGTGATATTATATAAAGAGTAAAGAGATTGAGTCGAAGGAATGCATCTGGGAACTAATCCTAGAATCAGATCTTCAAAAGAAGTCTGTTTCTAAGCGAATCAACTTAATTTGAAGTCTGAAGAGGCGACTGAAATGGTATTATTTATATCGCCACGATGGCGAAACAACGCTGAGAATTTTTACCTCACATCTGTTAACAATACAAATACCATTCATACAACATAAAAAATTATTCGTCTTCACGACGTATTTGAAATAAAGGAATATTGACACGTGTTAATTATTGCAAAATGAACTCTATGGACGTCTAAATTATCTCATTGGTTAATGCGTATTAAAATAATTTATAAAGGGTTTAAGAACCAAATAAGATGTAATTTGATTTCTTTGTCAAGCTTTGATACGAGACTGTTGGTTAGTAAACGGACGCGTTTATCAAATTTTGCACGATTGAATGTCGCTATGCTTTGAATGACAATGAGTGTATATTACCTAGATTGGGAGTTAAATATTAAACGTAGCATGTTGCATGGAATGCTAGTAATTTAAGGTTAATGGTGTGTATATAATTAAAATATGCTTACTTTGAACTAGTTAAGATGTTTGGTTTAAAATAATATTGGCATGCTATTTTAAGTACAAGAAAGGTCTAATGCGTAGGTCATTTCTCAAAAAAAATACTACCTGATACCCAAGCGACGAGGAGGCGTGTGACGTCACAAGGAAGCATCAAGCGGGGAGTCAGTGGAATATAAAAACTGATTTCGAACGGGGACATGAGATAGTTTTCATTGTAGCTGGTTGAAGTGCGCACGCTCTGTTAAAATAGTTGGTAATTTCGTTGGCTGTGTTATGCTAATATAATTGGTGATTCTTTTGACGAGTTGTGCATACTAGACAGTGACAAATGATAACGCTCTTTGGATTGAATATCTAAAGATTCCTATATTTTATAAATACCTTTCTCTATATAAACCCAATCTCCTGAAACGTGGCAAAAAAGAACTTGTAGGTAACAAGCCTTAAATTCTGGGATTGAGTCTGATTTCGGAAGCGTTTCAAACACCTATTTCCTATAATCTAGGATCCGTGGAATAGTTTTAGGGGTTTTCGTAAGCTATTCCATTCCTTTTCCTTAGTTTAGTTCGCATTGTTATTCCCCTACACACAATTCGCACACAAACACACATGTCAAATCAAACACACCTGCTGTCTTTGGTACGGGATAGTAGACCGAAGGTAAACATTAGGGCCATTTGAGTCTAGAATTATTTAGGTTAATCTGTCGAGGCGGATTAATAGGACTCGTAGGTAACATCATACTAAATACGTTTATTTAAGTGATAACTAACCGAAGTGAAGTGTTACGTAAATTATATCGCGTTAAGTCTTTGTTTACACGATAATTATCATAAATAACTTAATCAATCCAATGGCAAATCCATTGTGTTTTAATTAAAGTAACCGTGAATTTTATAGTAAAGTTGTGGATAAATACGTTATTCAATAAATAAAAATAGATATATCGAAAATAGTTCCAGAACATTGTCTGAATAAATCGTGATAGTTTGTTATATAACTTTAAATATATTACTAAATAATATAATAGAAGGTTTCTGGTAAATTTCTACTATTTTATAGTATATTGGTTTGAATAGCAAGATAAAGAACTGTGGTCTGAATTAATATAAAATTACGTTTGGAAGTGATTTAAATGATTACGTGAAATATCATTATCATTATAACATTTTATCTAGGCACTGTAATCAAATAATTAAGTGCATTATAACACGGCTGAATACATCATTCAAGAATTAGAGCAAGTATAAATAATTATTCCGTTATCAGTTATAGAACATCGATTTGAGTGGGCAGAAGTTGACGAGTAATATATTAGAGTAAATTATCTAAGTGGCTGATTATTCATCTAACATTTGCAATATATCGAGTAACACATGGAAATAGTATCAGTAATACAAAGAGATGGTCGTTGGTGAATTCAATTAATATTCGACTTGTAAAGTGCAAAGAACACATAAGAGACGGCGTGTGGTTTTAGTAGCTTCATTCAGAGACATCTGAAATATCATTATTTGCACACAGTTTTCTAAGAGAGGGAGTATTTTAGTCGAATACAGCAATAAATAAATATATGTGTTACAATCAGCTCACTTAATAGATAATTTAAATACAATTTTAGCTCCTGGTACCATTTGGGTTTTCAGTTTGAGCAAGTTATCAGTGTGTAGCATTTCTGGGATCTGCCTGAAATCCATAAATTATATTTACAAGCTAAAACAGATGAACTCATGTCAAATCAGTATTTATACCAGTCTCGAACGAAAACTACATTGGAATGCAGGCAAACCTAGATATGTGAGGCGATTTACGACGGGTCGGTTAAACTTGTAATGGTATTAATTAGTGAATACTAATATAAAAAAAAGAGAAGAATACTATTATACGTTTAGCGTTAGTGGAGGTACTGATAACAGAATTAAATTACTCTTGAGAGAGAGGAGGAGAAAATATGTTGATTTAATATCAACCCAACAAAAAATATATATGATCTCACGACAAAACATATGAAATATAAAAAAATACAGGCCATTATCATATAATCTGGATCCAGAAAACCTCAGTTACCTGGTAGATACAATCTACGACCGTAAATGATAACTTGACATTTAAATCAATATCGTATATAGAAACTAGATTTTATGCAGATAGAGTTCATTTTATTTCAACAAAACTCAAAAGATTAGAACATTAGTTAATATATAATATAAACCGAAGGTTAAATTAATTCAGTGAGGAGAATAATCACGGTGTACATTATTTAAAATAAATAGGTTAGGAATTTAATTTCACAGTTTAGTTTTATGTTAAGTTAGGTTTAGACGATTACAGCCAAACTAGTGACGAAGATAGCCATAAGGGCTATTTCCCGTTACAGTTTTTGATGCCCGGTGACCAGAATTCTTGTCTAGTATTAAATTTTAATACAACGAGAAAAGAACCAACTTATAAATTACTACAAAACATACCACACAGAATATCAAATTTTTATTTATTACGTCCGAAACTCACAGGAATAGACTTTTAAAAGAGTACAAAACGCGTATTCATTGTTTAAAATCTATTCTTTATTTATTGTTTAAAAAAAATATTACACAACGTAGGCAATTACTAAAATAGTAAGACTTTCTAAAAAGGGTCCAATACACAATACACCGAAAATTATTACGGATATCATAAACATAGGCAAAACTTGGGTCAGTCTTTGTCTATATTTAAGCAAACTAAAACTTTTGTTGACGCACGTGTAAACTCGTAACAATATTTTTTTTGCCTTACGATTCTCATAGACATAGTTAACAAAACGAAAAAAAATACAATGACTCGATACATTTGGACATTTCAAGGGGTCTTAAAATAGGACCGTTTATCACGTACGAAACTGACATTCGCAAAAACTTAAAAACGCACTTGTGAAAACAAGACACTTAGCAATATTAGAAGTTTGAAAGCCATTAATTTCAAAAAGGTTTGACAGTTTATAAGGATAAGATAATAAACGAACTCAAAAAGGTTAGGCACACTTAACACACTTGGTGTTATTTAATCTTAACAATATTCTTTGAACACTCGAAAAATATTCAAAACAATAAATTTCAAATACTTAACTTCTACTCGAAAAATATATGCGGATAACGTATCTAAGTGAATACTTAACAGCAATTCTAACAATAAATAACCAAAACTAAATTGAGAGTATTCATTTTCACATGAGAAATAATATATTTTAATAACAAACCATGAGCGGAAGGAACATGCGTAATAGTCGTAGAGGGACTAGCGGTACTAATAACATGAATAGTGCAAATCAGACTAATCAATTGTTATCTGAAATATTAAATAGACTTACGAGATTGGAAAACGAGCGAATTGAAAGTGATAGTGGTCATAGTTCAGGTTCTCCAATAGTACCATTGACTAGCTCGGAAACGAACAATATTAGTAGTGAGACAACACGTCAAACGGTAATTGTACAGGTAAAGCAAAAATTACCTACATTCGATGGCAATAGGATGCACAATCCAATGAGTTTCTTGAGGGATCTTAAAGATTATTTTTCTATGACGGGACAAGACCTAAATACAGAACGAACATTAAGTTTAGCAATAGAATCATTATCAGGGGAAGCTAAAATTCGTATGAATATTTATAGAGATTATTGGAAGTCGTTTAGTGATTTTGAATCGGATTTCCAGAATGTATTTTGGAGCCAGGCAGAACAGGAAGTAGTAAAGTTTAGATTTATGACTTCAAAATATAATAAACAGAACGGGAGTATGGAGAAAAGTTGGATAAAGTTTATGCCTTTTACGGATGCAGAAAAGATAAATACCATTTTTAGGCAGTATCCTGAACATATACAAGTAGCATACTTTAGTAGACAACAACCTATGACAATCAGAGAAGCAGTTGAATTTTTAAGACATCTGGAAAGAAATATAAATGTAGATAGGCTCGGTAGTTCACAATCACAGAGTTCGACAGTAAATAGATATGAAAGACCACGCGGTGCAAACGTCAACACGAGGTACAGTTCGGTGCGAGTAAATACAATACGGTTTAATTCCACGAATTGCGGAAGAGGCAGTAATACACGGGGTTATCCTTATAGGAATTATAACAGGCTGGGTCGAGGTGTAGCATACGGTAGATACTCTAATATACGGGGAGGCGTTAAACCAATTGAATTTAGACCGGAAACGAAAGATCAAAACACAAATAATAGCGAGAATAATACGGAAACTAATTCTAGTACTAAGTAAAAAAGGTAGTCATTAAGTTAAGGTGGAACATGTGGGCTCCTAAGTTCAAAATTTCGTTTTTGTTAAAACATTTATTCATAAAAAAAAAACAAATAGTTCCAATAAGACCAGCTGTAGGAGTAAAGGAGTTTGTCCGATTAATGACTTATAAGGCAGGAACGTTCCGATATGTTTATCGAGATCAAATGACAATAATTATGTTATGCAAAATAATAAATCATGCAAACATTATTAAAAGACGCTGACTTTTTAGACTGCGAAAAGGACTCACATAGATATTTAACATTGCAAAAAAAAAAAAAAAATACAGTTTAGGAGGCGTGAATTTAACAGGTCTATTAGACGCAGGTAGATCCGGTTATAAATACATATATTCTATGCAGGATACCTATGGTAAGGTTCAAAGATTATATACATTGCGGAATCTTACAGAACGAGTTACATTCTACTAATTGTTATACCCTCATGGAACCCAAAACTAATAAAATAAAAGGAACTTACAACACTATTAATTTAGCGTGATATTATATAAAGAGTAAAGAGATTGAGTCGAAGGAATGCATCTGGGAACTAATCCTAGAATCAGATCTTCAAAAGAAGTCTGTTTCTAAGCGAATCAACTTAATTTGAAGTCTGAAGAGGCGACTGAAATGGTATTATTTATATCGCCACGATGGCGAAACAACGCTGAGAATTTTTACCTCACATCTGTTAACAATACAAATACCATTCATACAACATAAAAAATTATTCGTCTTCACGACGTATTTGAAATAAAGGAATATTGACACGTGTTAATTATTGCAAAATGAACTCTATGGACGTCTAAATTATCTCATTGGTTAATGCGTATTAAAATAATTTATAAAGGGTTTAAGAACCAAATAAGATGTAATTTGATTTCTTTGTCAAGCTTTGATACGAGACTGTTGGTTAGTAAACGGACGCGTTTATCAAATTTTGCACGATTGAATGTCGCTATGCTTTGAATGACAATGAGTGTATATTACCTAGATTGGGAGTTAAATATTAAACGTAGCATGTTGCATGGAATGCTAGTAATTTAAGGTTAATGGTGTGTATATAATTAAAATATGCTTACTTTGAACTAGTTAAGATGTTTGGTTTAAAATAATATTGGCATGCTATTTTAAGTACAAGAAAGGTCTAATGCGTAGGTCATTTCTCAAAAAAAATACTACCTGATACCCAAGCGACGAGGAGGCGTGTGACGTCACAAGGAAGCATCAAGCGGGGAGTCAGTGGAATATAAAAACTGATTTCGAACGGGGACATGAGATAGTTTTCATTGTAGCTGGTTGAAGTGCGCACGCTCTGTTAAAATAGTTGGTAATTTCGTTGGCTGTGTTATGCTAATATAATTGGTGATTCTTTTGACGAGTTGTGCATACTAGACAGTGACAAATGATAACGCTCTTTGGATTGAATATCTAAAGATTCCTATATTTTATAAATACCTTTCTCTATATAAACCCAATCTCCTGAAACGTGGCAAAAAAGAACTTGTAGGTAACAAGCCTTAAATTCTGGGATTGAGTCTGATTTCGGAAGCGTTTCAAACACCTATTTCCTATAATCTAGGATCCGTGGAATAGTTTTAGGGGTTTTCGTAAGCTATTCCATTCCTTTTCCTTAGTTTAGTTCGCATTGTTATTCCCCTACACACAATTCGCACACAAACACACATGTCAAATCAAACACACCTGCTGTCTTTGGTACGGGATAGTAGACCGAAGGTAAACATTAGGGCCATTTGAGTCTAGAATTATTTAGGTTAATCTGTCGAGGCGGATTAATAGGACTCGTAGGTAACATCATACTAAATACGTTTATTTAAGTGATAACTAACCGAAGTGAAGTGTTACGTAAATTATATCGCGTTAAGTCTTTGTTTACACGATAATTATCATAAATAACTTAATCAATCCAATGGCAAATCCATTGTGTTTTAATTAAAGTAACCGTGAATTTTATAGTAAAGTTGTGGATAAATACGTTATTCAATAAATAAAAATAGATATATCGAAAATAGTTCCAGAACATTGTCTGAATAAATCGTGATAGTTTGTTATATAACTTTAAATATATTACTAAATAATATAATAGAAGGTTTCTGGTAAATTTCTACTATTTTATAGTATATTGGTTTGAATAGCAAGATAAAGAACTGTGGTCTGAATTAATATAAAATTACGTTTGGAAGTGATTTAAATGATTACGTGAAATATCATTATCATTATAACATTTTATCTAGGCACTGTAATCAAATAATTAAGTGCATTATAACACGGCTGAATACATCATTCAAGAATTAGAGCAAGTATAAATAATTATTCCGTTATCAGTTATAGAACATCGATTTGAGTGGGCAGAAGTTGACGAGTAATATATTAGAGTAAATTATCTAAGTGGCTGATTATTCATCTAACATTTGCAATATATCGAGTAACACATGGAAATAGTATCAGTAATACAAAGAGATGGTCGTTGGTGAATTCAATTAATATTCGACTTGTAAAGTGCAAAGAACACATAAGAGACGGCGTGTGGTTTTAGTAGCTTCATTCAGAGACATCTGAAATATCATTATTTGCACACAGTTTTCTAAGAGAGGGAGTATTTTAGTCGAATACAGCAATAAATAAATATATGTGTTACAATCAGCTCACTTAATAGATAATTTAAATACAATTTTAGCTCCTGGTACCATTTGGGTTTTCAGTTTGAGCAAGTTATCAGTGTGTAGCATTTCTGGGATCTGCCTGAAATCCATAAATTATATTTACAAGCTAAAACAGATGAACTCATGTCAAATCAGTATTTATACCAGTCTCGAACGAAAACTACATTGGAATGCAGGCAAACCTAGATATGTGAGGCGATTTACGACGGGTCGGTTAAACTTGTAATGGTATTAATTAGTGAATACTAATATAAAAAAAAGAGAAGAATACTATTATACGTTTAGCGTTAGTGGAGGTACTGATAACAGAATTAAATTACTCTTGAGAGAGAGGAGGAGAAAATATGTTGATTTAATATCAACCCAACAAAAAATATATATGATCTCACGACAAAACATATGAAATATAAAAAAATACAGGCCATTATCATATAATCTGGATCCAGAAAACCTCAGTTACCTGGTAGATACAATCTACGACCGTAAATGATAACTTGACATTTAAATCAATATCGTATATAGAAACTAGATTTTATGCAGATAGAGTTCATTTTATTTCAACAAAACTCAAAAGATTAGAACATTAGTTAATATATAATATAAACCGAAGGTTAAATTAATTCAGTGAGGAGAATAATCACGGTGTACATTATTTAAAATAAATAGGTTAGGAATTTAATTTCACAGTTTAGTTTTATGTTAAGTTAGGTTTAGACGATTACAGCCAAACTAGTGACGAAGATAGCCATAAGGGCTATTTCCCGTTACAGTTTTTGATGCCCGGTGACCAGAATTCTTGTCTAGTATTAAATTTTAATACAACGAGAAAAGAACCAACTTATAAATTACTACAAAACATACCACACAGAATATCAAATTTTTATTTATTACGTCCGAAACTCACAGGAATAGACTTTTAAAAGAGTACAAAACGCGTATTCATTGTTTAAAATCTATTCTTTATTTATTGTTTAAAAAAAATATTACACAACGTAGGCAATTACTAAAATAGTAAGACTTTCTAAAAAGGGTCCAATACACAATACACCGAAAATTATTACGGATATCATAAACATAGGCAAAACTTGGGTCAGTCTTTGTCTATATTTAAGCAAACTAAAACTTTTGTTGACGCACGTGTAAACTCGTAACAATATTTTTTTTGCCTTACGATTCTCATAGACATAGTTAACAAAACGAAAAAAAATACAATGACTCGATACATTTGGACATTTCAAGGGGTCTTAAAATAGGACCGTTTATCACGTACGAAACTGACATTCGCAAAAACTTAAAAACGCACTTGTGAAAACAAGACACTTAGCAATATTAGAAGTTTGAAAGCCATTAATTTCAAAAAGGTTTGACAGTTTATAAGGATAAGATAATAAACGAACTCAAAAAGGTTAGGCACACTTAACACACTTGGTGTTATTTAATCTTAACAATATTCTTTGAACACTCGAAAAATATTCAAAACAATAAATTTCAAATACTTAACTTCTACTCGAAAAATATATGCGGATAACGTATCTAAGTGAATACTTAACAGCAATTCTAACAATAAATAACCAAAACTAAATTGAGAGTATTCATTTTCACATGAGAAATAATATATTTTAATAACAAACCATGAGCGGAAGGAACATGCGTAATAGTCGTAGAGGGACTAGCGGTACTAATAACATGAATAGTGCAAATCAGACTAATCAATTGTTATCTGAAATATTAAATAGACTTACGAGATTGGAAAACGAGCGAATTGAAAGTGATAGTGGTCATAGTTCAGGTTCTCCAATAGTACCATTGACTAGCTCGGAAACGAACAATATTAGTAGTGAGACAACACGTCAAACGGTAATTGTACAGGTAAAGCAAAAATTACCTACATTCGATGGCAATAGGATGCACAATCCAATGAGTTTCTTGAGGGATCTTAAAGATTATTTTTCTATGACGGGACAAGACCTAAATACAGAACGAACATTAAGTTTAGCAATAGAATCATTATCAGGGGAAGCTAAAATTCGTATGAATATTTATAGAGATTATTGGAAGTCGTTTAGTGATTTTGAATCGGATTTCCAGAATGTATTTTGGAGCCAGGCAGAACAGGAAGTAGTAAAGTTTAGATTTATGACTTCAAAATATAATAAACAGAACGGGAGTATGGAGAAAAGTTGGATAAAGTTTATGCCTTTTACGGATGCAGAAAAGATAAATACCATTTTTAGGCAGTATCCTGAACATATACAAGTAGCATACTTTAGTAGACAACAACCTATGACAATCAGAGAAGCAGTTGAATTTTTAAGACATCTGGAAAGAAATATAAATGTAGATAGGCTCGGTAGTTCACAATCACAGAGTTCGACAGTAAATAGATATGAAAGACCACGCGGTGCAAACGTCAACACGAGGTACAGTTCGGTGCGAGTAAATACAATACGGTTTAATTCCACGAATTGCGGAAGAGGCAGTAATACACGGGGTTATCCTTATAGGAATTATAACAGGCTGGGTCGAGGTGTAGCATACGGTAGATACTCTAATATACGGGGAGGCGTTAAACCAATTGAATTTAGACCGGAAACGAAAGATCAAAACACAAATAATAGCGAGAATAATACGGAAACTAATTCTAGTACTAAGTAAAAAAGGTAGTCATTAAGTTAAGGTGGAACATGTGGGCTCCTAAGTTCAAAATTTCGTTTTTGTTAAAACATTTATTCATAAAAAAAAAACAAATAGTTCCAATAAGACCAGCTGTAGGAGTAAAGGAGTTTGTCCGATTAATGACTTATAAGGCAGGAACGTTCCGATATGTTTATCGAGATCAAATGACAATAATTATGTTATGCAAAATAATAAATCATGCAAACATTATTAAAAGACGCTGACTTTTTAGACTGCGAAAAGGACTCACATAGATATTTAACATTGCAAAAAAAAAAAAAAAATACAGTTTAGGAGGCGTGAATTTAACAGGTCTATTAGACGCAGGTAGATCCGGTTATAAATACATATATTCTATGCAGGATACCTATGGTAAGGTTCAAAGATTATATACATTGCGGAATCTTACAGAACGAGTTACATTCTACTAATTGTTATACCCTCATGGAACCCAAAACTAATAAAATAAAAGGAACTTACAACACTATTAATTTAGCGTGATATTATATAAAGAGTAAAGAGATTGAGTCGAAGGAATGCATCTGGGAACTAATCCTAGAATCAGATCTTCAAAAGAAGTCTGTTTCTAAGCGAATCAACTTAATTTGAAGTCTGAAGAGGCGACTGAAATGGTATTATTTATATCGCCACGATGGCGAAACAACGCTGAGAATTTTTACCTCACATCTGTTAACAATACAAATACCATTCATACAACATAAAAAATTATTCGTCTTCACGACGTATTTGAAATAAAGGAATATTGACACGTGTTAATTATTGCAAAATGAACTCTATGGACGTCTAAATTATCTCATTGGTTAATGCGTATTAAAATAATTTATAAAGGGTTTAAGAACCAAATAAGATGTAATTTGATTTCTTTGTCAAGCTTTGATACGAGACTGTTGGTTAGTAAACGGACGCGTTTATCAAATTTTGCACGATTGAATGTCGCTATGCTTTGAATGACAATGAGTGTATATTACCTAGATTGGGAGTTAAATATTAAACGTAGCATGTTGCATGGAATGCTAGTAATTTAAGGTTAATGGTGTGTATATAATTAAAATATGCTTACTTTGAACTAGTTAAGATGTTTGGTTTAAAATAATATTGGCATGCTATTTTAAGTACAAGAAAGGTCTAATGCGTAGGTCATTTCTCAAAAAAAATACTACCTGATACCCAAGCGACGAGGAGGCGTGTGACGTCACAAGGAAGCATCAAGCGGGGAGTCAGTGGAATATAAAAACTGATTTCGAACGGGGACATGAGATAGTTTTCATTGTAGCTGGTTGAAGTGCGCACGCTCTGTTAAAATAGTTGGTAATTTCGTTGGCTGTGTTATGCTAATATAATTGGTGATTCTTTTGACGAGTTGTGCATACTAGACAGTGACAAATGATAACGCTCTTTGGATTGAATATCTAAAGATTCCTATATTTTATAAATACCTTTCTCTATATAAACCCAATCTCCTGAAACGTGGCAAAAAAGAACTTGTAGGTAACAAGCCTTAAATTCTGGGATTGAGTCTGATTTCGGAAGCGTTTCAAACACCTCTTTCCTATAATCTAGGATCCGTGGAATAGTTTTAGGGGTTTTCGTAAGCTATTCCATTCCTTTTCCTTAGTTTAGTTCGCATTGTTATTCCCCTACACACAATTCGCACACAAACACACATGTCAAATCAAACACACCTGCTGTCTTTGGTACGGGATAGTAGACCGAAGGTAAACATTAGGGCCATTTGAGTCTAGAATTATTTAGGTTAATCTGTCGAGGCGGATTAATAGGACTCGTAGGTAACATCATACTAAATACGTTTATTTAAGTGATAACTAACCGAAGTGAAGTGTTACGTAAATTATATCGCGTTAAGTCTTTGTTTACACGATAATTATCATAAATAACTTAATCAATCCAATGGCAAATCCATTGTGTTTTAATTAAAGTAACCGTGAATTTTATAGTAAAGTTGTGGATAAATACGTTATTCAATCATTAAAAATAGATATATCGAAAATAGTTCCAGAACATTGTCTGAATAAATCGTGATAGTTTCTTATATAACTTTAAATATATTACTAAATAATATAATTGAAGGTTTCTGGTAAATTTCTACTATTTTATAGTATATTGGTTTGAATAGCAAGATAAAGAACTGTGGTCTGAATTAATATAAAATTACGTTTGAAATTGATTTAAATGATTACGTGAAATATCATTATCATTATAACATTTTATCTAGGCACTGTAATCAAATAATTAAGTGCATTATAACACGGCTGAATACATCATTCAAGAATTAGAGCAAGTATAAATAATTATTCCGTTATCAGTTATAGAACATTGATTTGAGTGGGCAGAAGTTGACGAGTAATATATTAGAGTAAATTATCTAAGTGGCTGATTATTCATCTAACATTTGCAATATATCGAGTAAAACATGGAAATAGTATCAGTAATACAAAGAGATGGTCGTTGGTGAATTCAATTAATATTCGACTTGTAAAGTGCAAAGAACACATAAGAGACGGCGTGTGGTTTTAGTAGCTTCATTCAGAGACATCTGAAATATCATTATTTGCACACAGTTTTCTAACGAGAGGGAGTATTTTAGTCGAATACAGCAATAAATAAATATATGTGTTACAATCAGCTCATTTAATAGATAATTTAAATACAATTTTAGCTCCTGGTACCATTTGGGTTTTCAGTTTGAGCAAGTTATCAGTGTGTAGCATTTCTGGGGTCTGCCTGAAATCCATGAATTATATTTACAAGCTAAAACAGATGAACTCATGTCAAATCAGTATTTATACCAGTCTCGAACGAAAACTACATTGGAATGCAGGCAAACCTAGATATGTGAGGCGATTTACGACGGGTCGGTTAAACTTGTAATGGTATTAATTAGTGAATACTAATATAAAAAAAAGAGAAGAATACTATTATACGTTTAGCGTTAGTGGAGGTACTGATAACAGAATTAAATTACTCTTGAGAGAGAGGAGGAGAAAATATTTTGATTTAATATCAACCCAACAAAAAATATATATGAGCTCACGACAAAACATATGAAATATAAAAAAATACAGGCCATTATCATATAATCTGGATCCAGAAAACCTCAGTTACCTGGTAGATACAATCTACGACCGTAAATGATAACTTGACATTTAAATCAATATCGTATATAGAAACTAGATTTTATGCAGATAGAGTTCATTTTATTTCAACAAAACTCAAAAGATTAGAACATTAGTTAATATATAATATAAACCGAAGGTTAAATTAATTCAGTGAGGAGAATAATCACGGTGTACATTATTTAAAATAAATCGGTTAGGAATTTAATTTCACAGTTTAGTTTTATGTTTAGTTAGGTTTAGACGATTACAGCCAAACTAGTGACGAAGATAGCCATAAGGGCTATTTCCCGTTACAATACCTACAAAGTCAAAAGTCAAAGTCAAAGTCTTTATTTTTCAAAATAGTGCAACGTAATTACATCTTTTTGACGTCAAAATCTGCTTAAAACTAAGTTTACCACCGCTTCCTAGGCCCTAGTGGAGAAGAAACGGCGCAACAAACTCCACTGCGGCATTTTCGAGACGTCATATTATAAATAGTGATTTCTTAAGACTAAATATGGACGAATGTACATTTTTGTCTCGTGTCAAGATAAATAAAGGTATATAAAAAAAACAAAAGTTAAAATAAAAATTTAACCTAAGTTAAACGTTAAAATAATTTAAAAAGTTAAAATATGGTAAAAAAAAGGTTGCCTACTACAATATTATGCTGTAGTTGTAGCATTAAGAGGGGCCTGCACCATGCTCAAGCCAGACATTTTTGTCTTTAAGGTAATCATCTGTCCTATAGTATGCTTTTTTACATAAGGTGGTCTTAACAAAGGTTTTAAATTTATTGTCAGGCATACCAAGGACCGATTCAGGTAATTTATTATAAAAGCGTATACCTTCCCCCCTAAAAGAATCACTAACTTTGCTGAGCCGATAACATGGAAGGATCAGTTTATTTTTATTGCGCAGATTTCTGTCTGTAATGTCACTTACTTTTGTAAAATTGGAAATATTTTTCCTGACATACAGTATGTTCTCGAATATATATTGGGAAGCTACAGTTAAAATATTAATATTTTTGAATCGTTCCCTAAGAGAATCTCTCTTACCTAAACAATAAATGGCACGAATTGCCCTTTTTTGTAATATAAAGATAGTTTCTAAATCTGCTGCATTCCCCCAAAGTAGTATTCCATAGGACATCAGACTTTGGAAGTAACTAAAGTATACCAGCCTAGCAGTAGATTCATCTGTCAACCGCCTAATCTGTCTGACAGCGTAAGCAGCAGAGCTGAGTTTATTGGCCAAAATAGTGATATGGTCACCCATTGCAATTTCGAATCCATTGTAATTCCTAGAAAGGTAGTGCTATTTACAAATTCCAACCTTTGCCCCCCAGCATGATATCAACGTGTGTTTGCCTCACATTAGGCAGTGTAAACCTAATGCATTTGGTCTTTTCTGCATTCAACAATAGGTTGTTTGCAGAAAACCAATTTGAAATGGCGTTCAAAATATTATTAACATTATTTGCATTTGTATTACGCCGATCTACTTTGAATATTAGCGACGTATCATCCGCAAACAATACTATGCCAGCTTGTGCTTCAATTATATTAGGCAGGTCATTGATGTAAACCAAGAAGAGAAAAGGTCCTAGGATTGATCCCTGGGGTACACCTATTTTTAAGTTTGATCCATTTGACTTAACGTTATTCACATCAACAGTCTGAAGTCTATCTGTTAAATAAGATTCTACTAATTCTGTGGATTTTTTGTCAAAACCGTACCGACGTAACTTGAGCAAAAGTGTCTGATGGTCAACACAATCAAACGCCTTAGAAAGATCACAGAATACCCCAATAGCATCCTGCGATCCCTCCCAAGCGTCGTAAATTAAGTTAAATAGGCTAACTCCCGCATCGGTGGTAGATTTCCCGCCAGTAAAGCCATACTGTTGGCTGTGAAAAAGATTGTTGGTTTTGAAATGTAGTTGAATTTGATTGAGCATCACTCTTTCAAACACCTTACTCAAAGCTGGCAAAATAGAGATAGGGCGGTAGTTTCCAAGTTCTGACTTAGATCCTTTCTTAAATAGTGGTATTATTTTACTATGTTTCATTAAATTAGGAAATGTGCCTTCATCTATACATTCATTAAAAATTAGTGCTAAATCAGGTGCAATGATATTAATTACATGACTAATTAAAGTAACTGACATGCCCCAGTAATCTTTAGACTTTTTCATTTTGAGATTTTTAAATGCTTTTAATATGTCAATGGGGTCAATATGTTTGAAGTTAAATTTGGAAGAACTGATATTACTCTCAAGAAGGGCACTCTCGGCACTTTGAGCGTTAGAATTAATAGAGGATGTGAGTTTCAATGGAATATTAGTAAAATAATCTTCAAACGCATTTACAATATCTTTTGGAGAGGTTATATCCCTGTTTTCTAATTTAATTTTAGTAATAATATTCCTCATTTTACATTTACCAGACTCTTTGTGAATAACTTTCCAAGTTTCCTTCATTTTATTAGGAGCCTCAAGTATTTTCCTTTTAATGTGAATGGCTTTTGCTTGTTTACATACTTTTTTGAATAACTTGGAGTAGTTTTTAACATAGTCAATGAAACTGTAACTGTACTGCTTTTGGGCGTATAAATCGAATAGCGTTCGTCTACTTTTATATATACCTACAGTAGCCCATTCACAGAATTTAGATTTAGTACTGTGCTTTTTACATTTTTGTTTGAATGTATATGAAAAAGCATTAGTTAATGTACTAAATAAACTATTGTAATGAACATCAGGATTATTGCCTAGGTAAGCTACAGTATTAAGCTTGTTCTCTAACAAGTTTTTGAATTCTCTAATTTTGTTAGAGGTTATGGGCCTACACATAATTTTCTCTTTAGGTTGATTATTATTTCCCTTGGAAAACGATACTATTTGACCACAGTGATCTGAGGGCAACGCACTTATTACAGACTTACTTAAGTATACACTGTCACTAAAAAAATTATCTAAACAACTGGCAGTTGTAGCAGTGATTCTAGTTGGTTCACAAAATATATTTTCAAGATTATAACTCTTGAACATGTTTAAAAATTGGGTACTTTTCCTACACTGTTCCAATATGTTTATATTAAAGTCTCCACACACTATTAGATTCTTTTTGTTGCTTGATGCTATCCCAAGAATTTGGTCCATGACCCCAATAAACGTTCCAAAATCACTACTAGGTGGACTGTATACGCAGACTACTATATAACTATCAAGCTCGGTACAGGCCACCTAAGCACATCGCTCAACAGAAAGTCTAACAATGTCAATCCGCTCTTTACTACGGAGACCATTTTTTATTAAGACCATGGAGCCACCTCTGATAGCAGACTTCCTGTTAAAGCAACTTACAATATTGTAATTGTCTATACTGAACATCATCTCACTCTCCTTGAGCCAATGTTCAGTCAAACACAAAATATCTACATTTAATATCTCTAGAAATAATTCAATTACTAATTCCTTGCCGGGAAGACCTTGTATGTTTTGATGAGCTATCTTTAGCTCTGGCATTCCTGTTGTCTGAACACATAGTTTAAATTATTACTATCAGTTAAAAATACAGAATTACCACTACAAGTACCTGGCAAGTCTGTAGGTATCAGGTTATTACTTTGTTTACAATGTAAACTCGTCCAAAACTTAATATTATTTGCTACCAATGTAGCAATTTTATACTTGTCATACTTTGTAAGATAAATACTATCTTTAGTCTTAAAACAATAATTACTAATAAAATTATTAGTGTCAAAAAATATAAAAGTGTCACTATGACGACATGTCAGAGTATGAATAAAATTATTCAAATAGTGTATCTTTTTATTATGAGATTTGGGCTGGCAACACACATATGGAAATGCACATAATATTATTTTAAATACTCTTAATTTACTTAGGCATTCTATACAGTATAATAATTCTTTACCATACATTGCATTGTGATTAGATTTTTTCTTATTAAAGTCATAGATTTGATTAAATAGCATTATACTTCCTTAAAGTATGGTAATATTGATAATAAGATATTACATTATTGTATTTAATCAGAATTGAAAGCTGTTAACTACTCACGTTACTTTGGAATGCATACTTATGGTTAATGTACAACATACATTATTGTAGGTGCTAGTTATTTTTAGAAGCATATTATTTGCTATAGTGTAATTGTCACTGAATTATTAATTGTGTAATAAGTACTTGTTACGATATAGTTATTGTCTTTATTCTACAGTTGAGTTGTGTAAAAATTTATCGCGTTTCTTTTATTTTGTAGGTATTCGTAATACATTATATTTTGAAATTTGTGTATTACAATAATAGGTGTATAGTAAGACGTATAGGTGCCTAAGTAAGCACTTAGTTATTCATTGTTAACTTCTTCTTACGTCTACTACTTGTAAATTTCAGACTTAGTCGCTCAGCTCCCAGTATGGCCGAGGAAAAGGACTTAGTAAAGAAGCGAGGCAGCTTCAAGGGCCGATTAACTATTTTGATTAATTACCTTGACGCGCTGGATGGAAAGGCACTAACAACTCATGATATTACGGAGCTGCAGCTGCGTGTAGCCAAAATTGAATTGTTATATCAGCAATACGATGAGGTACAGTTACAGCTTGAATGCATTGTCGAAGATATTAAAACACAGTTTATCGAACGTTCTGATTTTGAGTCACTTTATTTTAAATCTTTGTCCAGGGCTCAGAACTTGATCGCGGACTTTAATAAAGATGATGAATCTGTTGATAGTGCTAAAAGTACAGTTCGTACTAGTACCTTTAGGCCGGTTAAGCTACCCACAATCCAATTACCAAAGTTCAATGGGTCATATAATAGTTGGCTGGAGTTTCGTGATACCTATACGAGTCTCATTCATTCTAATGATGGTATTGACGTGATCAACAAATTCCATTACCTGAGAACGTCTCTGGAAGGATCCGCCGCTGTAGTGATACAGGCAATTGAATTTTCGGCCACTAATTACTCTGTGGCATGGAAAGTATTATGTGAACGCTTCGATAATAAAAAAATTTTAATTCACAATCATGTATCGGCTATTTTTAACATTGAGCCAATAACTAAGGAATCCTCTGGGACGCTAAAGGGTTTAATTGACCAGTTGAATAAAAACCTGCGTGCGTTAGAAACGTTGGGTGAGCCCGTGAAGCACTGGGACACTCTTCTAATTTATATTGTTACTCGTAAATTAGATAGCAAAACGTTCCGTGAGTGGGAGGAGTGCAAGGGTCGCGAAGACAAGGATAGTAATATTACGTTCGAGACATTCCTTCAATTCATGCGCAACAACGCTGATTTAGTTGAGACATTAGAATTGTCTCGTAACAATCAATCTCAAGTTACTAATAAGTTAGGACCTAAGCTGAAGTCTATGGTTGCGGTTCAATCTGGGAAGCATTCTGATACTGAAGTCAGTGCAATGGTTTGTCCTAAATGCAAGGGCAACCATTATTTAAGTAATTGTGCACAGTTTCTCGCCTTATCTAACGAAGCCCGAATGAAATTGCTGCCAAGTTACAAAGTTTGTTATAACTGTCTTCGTTCAGGACATTTTGCAAACCATTGTAAAAGGCCGGGTTGCAAACTGTGTAAGCGCAGACATAATACGCTTGTTCATTTAGCAGACTCGAATAATATTGCGAGCATTAGTGTAAATAACACAAACAACAACACCTCGAGTGATAACCAGGCGCGATCGCCTTCGACTTCGAATGTCGCATTATCGGCTAACATTACATCTTCTTGTGGTAGCATTAACAGTGATGTGTTATTGTCGACCGCGTTAGTTAAGATACGAGATATTTCTGGGAGCGAGCATGTTGTTCGTGCAGTGCTAGATAGTGGTAGCACTTCGTCCTTTGTAACGGAGCGCTTGTGTAAGCGGTTATGTTTGGAGGCTAGACAGGTAGATAGGTCGACATTGGGCATAAACAATGCGATCTCCCATGTAGGTAAGACATGTCGAATTCGTATAACGTCATTAAACAATTGTTTTACGACCGACATGCATTGTTTTATTTTACCGTCAATAACAAATAATGTGCCATGTCGTGAAATAAATATATCTGCTTTAAATATTCCTTCTCATATATGTTTAGCTGACCCTAACTTTTACAAGCCCGCTGACATCGATGTCTTGATCGGTGCTGATGTTTTCTGGGACATTTTAGAATCACAAAGTATTAAGTTGGGTAAAGGTAAGCCCATACTTTGTGAGACCAGGTTAGGCTGGATAGTGTCAGGTCCTATCAGTCATAGTAATGCCACATTACTTTCTAGTAATATAAGGTGTAATTTTACTAAGATTGATACTTATCATAACGATAATATCGATCAATTACGGTCTGATTTAGCTCGTTTCTGGCAGCTGGAAGAGGTTGGTAACAGGTCTTCACATTATTATTCACCAGAAGAGAGGCTGTGTGAGGAGCACTATGTTAAGAATACGACACGGTTGCAGGATGGTCGCTTCTGTGTTCGTATTCCGCTTAAGCAAAGTCCTTCTCTTTTAGGAAACTCGATTAAGAGGGCAACTCATTGTTTACATTCGTTAGAACGTAGGCTAAAGACTAAACCGGATTTCGGTAAGATGTATAATGACTTCATGTCTGAATATGAGTCGTTAGGGCATATGACCGAGTTTATTCTTAATTCAAGTCCATCTGGTTATTTCATACCTCATCACGGGGTATTGCGTGAAGGCAGTAGTACCACCAAACTTCGTGTTGTTTTTAACGCGAGTTGTCCCTCTTCATCTAGTGTCTCTTTCAATGATCTACAGATAGGTAGTAGTACAGTAGGTAGGACCCACCATTCAGGATGATTTGCTGTCGATTCTTCTCCGGTTCAGAAAGTATAAATATGTCATATCTGCGGATGTTGAGAAGATGTACCGACAGATAATCGTCCATCCGTCTGACAGGTATCTACAACAGATTGTCTGGCGCGAAAGGTCGTCTGATTCTCTGCGGTATTATAAATTAAACACTGTCACGTATGGCACGGCTAGTGCGCCACTCTTAGCCTTTCGGTGTTTACATCAATTAGGCCTCGACTGCAAAAATGATAAAGTTGCTGACGTCATAAAACATGATTTTTACGCTGATGACCTACTTTCTGGTGGTGACGACTTGGATGAGGTAAGGTTCATTCGTGAGGAAGTCACTAAGGAACTTGCATCGGCTCACATGCCCCTACGCAAGTGGAAGTCCAACGAACCTCAACTATTGACAGACGTTGCTCAATCTTCGTTAGACTTGAATATATGTCCCAGCGAGCCTGCTAAGTTGCTAGGCCTCGGTTGGCATGCAAGTTCCGATGAGCTGGTTTATTCCCTGGACACCACATTAAAATCTTGCCCTGGTAACACTAAGCGTGATTTATTGTCCGTGATTGCAAGGATTTTTGATCCATTAGGACTTTTAGCTCCCTTTGTAATCACGCTGAAAATGGTTTTACAGAAAATGTGGTTAGACAAACTATCATGGGATGAGCCGTTAACTTCTGAAGTTAGTACTCACTGGCAGGCCACTGTCAAAGCTCTGCCACTTTTAAATCGTTATCGCATTCCACGTATTATTGTTTGTCATGCATATAAAGAGGTAGAACTCCATATATTCACCGATGCATCTGAGCGCGCATATGGTGCGTGTGCATATATACGTAGCATCAATGGTAATGGGGAATGTTTAGTCCGATTAATTATGGCCAAAAGCCGAGTTGCACCCATTAAGCCCACAACAATCCCGAGGTTGGAGATGTGTGGCGCGGTGGTGGGAACTCGTCTGTGCGAGAAGGTGTCAAGGTCACTTAGGTTGAAATTTAATCGCATCTTCTGTTGGACAGACTCGACCATTGTCTTGGGATGGTTACAGATGTTGCCTTCAAAACTTCAGCCATTTGTACGCAATCGCGTTGCTGAAATTTTAGATCAGGCAGGTCATTGTACCTGGAGGCACGTCCCAACTGACAAAAACCCAGCAGACCTAATATCTCGTGGTATGGACATTAGCAATCTGCAGGGTTCAGATCTGTGGTGGTCGGGTCCTGATTTTCTCCAGCTAGACTCGTGTCTGTGGCCTTCTCACATCAAATCCTCAAAGTTGGACTCACTTCCCGAAATTCGACCTAATGTATCGTTGAACGCTATTCACGGGAAAGATAAGGATTATCTTATCGATTATGAGCGATTTTCTAATTATTCACGTCTTTTACGGGCAATGGCTTACGCACTAAAGTTTATTAAGTTGTGTCGAAGAGAATCACCCTCTAATAAATTATTATCAAGTGACGAATTAAGACAAGCATTAAACGTGTTTATCTATAACAGTCAGAGAGAATTCAATTAAATTTTTAAGCATTTTGTATGCTTACTTTTTTCTAAAGATTTTAGATCGGAAAAAGAGAACATCTAGGACGGGACTTGAACCCGCGACCAGTCCCTTACATGGGGAATGCTCTGACCAACTGAGCCACCTAGACACGTCCCAGATATTCGAAATTCTCCGATACATTATACGTCTTAAGGCGACGTTGGAGCCATCTACCGTAATTCTTGCGAACTACGGGTTCAAGTCCCGTCCTAGATGTTCTCTTTTTCCGATCTAAAATCTTTAGAAGTCAGAGAGAATCCTTTCCAGAGCATCAATTCCTTTTAAATAAGCAAGATTTGCCAAAAAAGAGCGCCCTATTAAAATTTAATGTGTATTTAGATAATAATAATTTAATACGAGTCGGAGGACGTCTCGATAATTCCGATTTTTCGTATAATAAGCGTCATCCTATTTTGTTACAGTCCAGTCATAAATTAACAAAGTTAATATTTAATTTTGAGCATAAGAGGTTAATGCATGCAGGACCTCAACAATTATTAGCGTCAATTAGAGAATCCTATTGGCCTATAGGAGGTCGTAACTTAGCTAAGGCCTGCTTTCATAAATGCATTCTGTGCAATCGCATGAAGGGAAAGGTCGTTACTCCGTTGATGGGTAACTTGCCACGCCAACGTCTTCTACCAGGAGGTTATCCCTTTGAGAGTACAGGCGTGGATTATGCCGGCCCCATTATGTGCGCTAGTCGCCAGGGTCGCGGATGTAGACTCGTAAAGGTGTACATTGCCATTTTTATATGTTTCACCACCAAGGCTGTTCATCTGGAGCTTGTGGGTGACTTAACTAGTCACACTTATCTATTAACATTGTACAGATTTATTTCTCGCTGGGGGAAACCCAGTCACATTTATTCCGACAACAGTACCTCATTCGTTGGTGCTTATAACGAATTGTCCAAATTTTTAAAATTAAATAGCACTTCAATTAGTGCAACTATAGCCAACGATGGAATTAGTTTCCACTTCATCCCCGCGTATAGCCCTCATTTCGGTGGTCTCTGGGAGGCGGGCGTCAAGTCCGCTAAATACCATTTACAGCGAGTGTTGGGCAATTGTAATTTAACATTTGAACACTTATACACCACTTTAGTCCAAATCGAGGCGATATTAAATTCGCGCCCACTAACGCCGCTGTCATCAGATCCTGCCGATTGCACCCCGCTGACACCAGGTAATTTTCTTGTTGGTCGACCACTCACAGCATTGCCACAGAACGGTTACGAAGACCATACTACTACTCATCTGTCTCGCTACCAAAGGATTGAGCAGCTCCGCCAGCATTTTTGGCAAAGATGGAGTAAGGAGTACGTTGCAGAGTTGCAGCTACGAACTAAGTGGTGCTCTTGTAAGGACGGCCTGAAATTGAATTCCTTGGTGGTAGTGAAGGAGGAGAACCTTCCGCCTCTAAAATGGAGATTGGGGAGAGTTGTCGGTGTTCCATCTGGATCTGACGGGATTGTCAGGGTAGCTGACATCAGAACATCCGGTGGAGTCATCCGAAGGGCCTTCAACAAGATATGCCCATTACCTGTCACAACGGAATCGAAGTCTGGTTGAAAGCACGACTTTCAACGCCCGGGGGCATGTTGAGAACTCCTGCTAGTTTTATATTAGCAAAGATAACCACGTGATACTAACTGCATCAATCTTGTACTTATGCTTTTAATAAAGTTCATTCAATGTCACTTTTAAACTCAACGCAATAGCACATACCTACTCGCTGCATTTTTATTAAAACCCCATAAATCCCCACATATACTTCAACATTGTGCGAGGAAATGCCTTTTAGTTCTTCTTTTGAAGATGTCCAGACTGTGACTGTCTCGAATATGGTGCGGTAGTGAGTTTCATAGTCGAACAGCCTGTATAGTAAATGACCCATCATAACAGCTGGAGTTCTGTGCAGGAGTATGAAGTAAAAGGGAGGAGGAAAGGGGTAAGTAGTAGATGATATAACATGAAATCAATGTTTCATAACACAGTTATTAATTAAAAAACCGGCCAAGTGCGAGTCGGACTCGCCCATGAAGGGTTCCGTAGCAGCAAGTAAAATCTTTATATGTGAGCTTATTGAATGAAAGGTAAATTGCGGTTTTCGATTTATGGCGTATTAATAAAAATCTACTTACTAGATCTCGTTCAAGCCAATTTTCGGTGGACGTATATATAGTAACTAGTATTTTGCGCGAGTGTTAAATAAAAAAATCGATTCGTCATCTTGGATTTTTCAACGCTTTTTTTCAAAAATTCAAAATCAGGAGCCTCGATTTACTTAAAAATGACACCCATGTTGCCATGTCATCAAAGATGGCGGAGAAACGACCACCATGTTGGCCGCCATCTTGAATTTTTGACATTTCGGATTTTTCCCATAGTCACCTCAGCTCTCTCTACATTTTTCCCATACATCATCTATATCCCACATTACTCCTTCTAGGAGAACAATTGTGTCCAGTGAGTGAGTGAGTGGTAATCGAGCTATATATAATACTAGTATTTTGCGCGGTGCGCGAGTTGCAAGCAGCTCGCGAGTGTTAAAATAAAAAAATCGATCCGCCATCTTGGATTTTCAAGTTTTTTTTTTCAAAAATTCAAAATGAGAAGCCTCGATTTACTCAAAAATGACACCCATGTTGCCATGTCATCAAAGATGGCGGAGAAACGACCACCATGTTAGCCGCCAACTTGAATATTTGACATTTCGGATTTTTCCCATAGTCACCTCAGCTCTCTCTACATTTTTCCCATACATCATCCATATTTACTCCTTCTAGGAGAACAATTTTGTCAGTAAGTGAGTGAGTGGTAATCGAGCTATATATAATATGAGCACCCCCTACCTCTCTTCAATACCTTGGCCGTGCTATTCACCCGTCTCTAAAATCCTCAATCATCAGCTCCCTCCATATTTTTCCTCCGAATCAAAAGTCAAAAGTCAAAAGTCAAAAAGTCAAAAACCATTTATTCTGCATAGACCATTAATACGGCACTTACAAAACGTCATAAAAAAATAAATAATCTAATGTTTGGCAAATGGACCACCGGTTCGAAACGCGGCCCTGTCCTGAGAAGACTCCGGCAAGAAACTCAGCGGGCTGTTTTTTTTTTTTGGTCTATTTACAAACATATTTACTTAACCTAAGTACAATATTCCATTTGAGTAGCATAGAGAGAGAGCAAACAGTTCATATCCAAGCTTGTTTGTCGTCTAAATAGTCTTGAATTTTATAGTAGCTGTTGCGTTCCTAAACGAAGTAAAAAAAAAAAATACCATAATTTGCGTTGACAGATCTACGACTGTCACTTGTTGTCAACTTGTTGAAAGAATTGTCTTGAGAAAAAGTTTGTTGAAATAAGTTTTTGTTCGAATAAAGTATAATCCGTGAATATCATATTTGGCCAGCGTTGGATTGGTTATATTTTGGACTAATTAACGTAATCGATTGGAAGTTGTTCGACTAAATCACATATTTGGTTGGAAGGGCTCCATTTGTACCACGCGCTCTGCTGATCTGTCCACACAAACCTTCATACACCCCTACACTTCATAAACACACGAATACAGACACAGACAGGTAAAGCGTTGTGTTTCGGGCGACTTCAAGTAAATGGTAAGTGAAATCCATTTATTAACAATTTGCTCTGTGAACCGCAGACTGCTCACTTCCCCATTGTACCCAGGAGGGCTAAACTTCCACTGCGCAATATACCTCCTGGCCCGGAATTGAACATTTTGGTAGCAAGAGCGTGGTTGTGTCGGATTCGAACCGACTAAAACCGCAGTCTCGGGTCTCATAACCTTAAAATAAATATTAGTATCTACGGTCAGTGTAAGATATAAGAACATAGTTGTTCAAACACTTAATATCAGTTTGGTGTGCTAATTTGAAGTCATTGCTAGGGAACTATTATGACTGATTAATTGGCAATCTTTTTAAGGGATTTGATTTAATTTGCATTTGATTTAATCAGTTGATTGTTGCATGTCAGGCTTATACACACATAACATTCTATAATTGAATGTTTATTTGTAAACTATATTGAATTATATTTGTATTGGGGTTTGGGATCATTGTTGCATAAAATAAACTTAAACTGAAGTTTTATTTTTTGGCCCATTTAAGTGAACCAACATTGTTTAAATAATTTCTTTGTTTGGTTAATCTCTTTATCTGATTTGGTGAAGTTTGGTCATTGGAATGTCTCATTTAAGTGCAGCGAAGGAGGCCATAGCCGGTATAACCACACAATTGAGGTGGTTCACTTCGGCGGCGGCCACTACTACTCGACCAGAGCTGGCAGAGACCACTCTTACCAGGTTCGGCGGTATGGAGAACAGGCTTGGGGCTGTAGATGCCCTGTTCACCCGCTTTAGCCACCTGGCTGAGGACCTCGGGTTGGATCAGCTGAGTCAGGCAGCGCGGGACAAGGTTGTTGGTGACTACGACCAGATCCTGGCGTTGGCAGACACGATTTCCCTACGTGCTAGGGAAATATTGAAGAGCCGGGAGTCTGTCCAGGTCAAGCCGGAGACCTCTGTCGCTGGCCCGGGACTTTTGAGCAAGCTGCCCACACTTGAACTGCCACATTTTGATGGTCGGATGGACCACTGGCTGGGCTTTCAAAATTTATTTGTGAGTCTGGTCGACTCGCGCTCGGACCTTGGACCCGCCCAAAAGTTGGCCTACTTGATGTCCGTCCTCAAGGGAGAGGCCCGAGCCTTGGTGCAGCACTTACCGGTAACGGATGCGGCTTACCCTACTGCTCTGGAGCTGCTCTCCCGGCGGTACCACAATAAACGGTGTTTGGCTGACGCTCACATTAGCCATATTTTGGGGTTGCCCTTCATTACCAGAGTGTCAGCCTTGCGTACTGACCTTTTGAACCCGTTGTTGGCAGCGACCAATGCTTTGAGGCGACTGGAGTTGCCAGTCGACCATTGGTCGTACATCTTGGTGCATATAGTGCTGCAACGGCTGCCCGTGGACTTGAAGTCCCGTTTTGAGCAAAAATATGGTGGGGATAGTGCCACCCATCTCCCCCTTTTTGAGGACCTCGTCAAGTTCCTGGAGGACGAATGCCGGTTTCTAGACAACTCCAGTATTGCCATGGGGTCTCGCCCACCGTCTCCTCGGCCCAGAGGCCAGGGACTGCCTAGGGTTCGTGGGCCTGTTGAGAGTCGCCCCGCCCCCCGTTTCGCCGGCACCCAGATTCGTCCTGACTGCTCTTATTGTAAGGCTACGGGGCATGGCATAGCAACTTGCGCGGCCTTTTTGGGAGAGCACGTGAGTGCCCGCCGCCGCATTGCCAGTGCACGCCGACTGTGCTACTCATGTTTGGGGGCACATTTCCAACGGGAATGCCCCAACCCCCGTCCTTGCAGAGTTTGTGGGGGACCACATCTGGACATTTTATGCGTGAACGCGAACCGCGTTGGCAGTACAGCCTCTGTGGGGGGTTCGCGTACGGGGGGGTACGATGGAGACGGTCACGGGGTCCGCTCGCCAGTGCAGAACCGAGGCGAGATCCGCAGGTTCGAACGCCGCTCGCCACCCCCCGTGTCACGAGAGCCGCATGAGCGCCGTAGGGCTCCCTCACATGGAGACGAGTACGCAACGGCCGCTTGCCGGCAGTGGCCGGACCAGCACCGACTGCCCTCCCCTCCGTTGGCGGAGCGTCCCCGATTGGAGTCGCGCCCCCCGCCATTCAAGCATCCGGTGGGATACGCCCCTCCAGCGATGGCACGCGGCTCGGGACATCGCGCGGACGAGGGGTTTGAACCCTATCCTCATCGCGAACGACTACAGTCTGGGTGCGGCGATCGGTCACCGCCCAGACATTAGGAAGTCGGCGCCTGCCCCACTACTGCAGCCCCCCAGATTGACACGGTTTTGTTGCCTACGGCATCGGTCAGGGTCTGGGGACCAGCGGGGGCCTCTGTTGTGGTCCGTGCCATTTTGGACACGGGTTCCCAGGGCTGCATTTTGTCGTCTTGGTTAGTGGGACAGGTAGGCCTTGATGTACGTGGCTATTCAGACACGATTAGAGGAGTGGGCAACGCAGCTGTCACCACTGTTGAGGGACAGGCTCGGTTTGGGCTCACTCCTTTGCATTCGTTGGGCCCTAAAATTGGTACCTCGGCCATTGTTATGAAGAACATTCTGGGAAGACATCCCCGGACACAGTTGTCTTCAGATATTGTTCGGTTGACGTTGGGTATGAAGTTGGCTGACCCCCGGTTTGATTCTCCTAGTACAGCGCATTTGTTGTTGGGTGCCGATGTACTAGGGAGAATATTTTTGGGTGGTATAAGGGTCTTGCAGCCAACCGGGTTGGTGGCTGTCTCGACCATCTTTGGCTTTGCATTGATGGGACCGGTATTTAAGGAACCCCCTCCACCTGAGCTTGATTGTGCATTGGTGTCCGGCTCCGCTCTCTCTGACGCCGTTCAGAGGTTTTGGGAGGTTGAGGAGCCCCCTCAGGTGGCCCGTTTGAACCCGGAACACCAGGATTGCGAATTGTTCTATCAGAACAACACGGGTCGACTCCGTTCCGGTCGGATTGTTACCAGGTTGCCCTTTGTCGCAGTGCGACCACCTCTCGGTGAATCTAGACCTACGGCCGAGAAGAGATTGTTGGCAATGGAGCGCCGCATGGGCAGGGACCCTGTGTTGAGGCAGAAGTACTTGGATTTCATGCAGGAGTACGCGGATTTGGGACACATGTCGGTGTCAAGGTTGGATTGGCGCTCAGTTGAACATTACTTCCTGCCCCATCATGCGGTCCTCAAGCCGTCCACTGGCAAGCTGCGCACGGTGTTTGATGGGTCTGCGCGAACTTCTTCGGGTGTCTCATTGAATGATTGCTTACATTCAGGCCCCAAATTGTTAAAGGACCTTTGTGACGTCATCACGTCTTTCCGTCGACATCAGGTGGCCTTTGTGGCAACTTTGGATAGATTCGTGTCTCGCCGTGGGTTGCCTTCTTTAATTAGATCTGATTGCGGTACCAATTACAGAGGTACAAGTAACTATTTGAAGGAAGTTTACGCCTTCCTTGCGGAGAACCAGGTTGACATAGGCAACAAATTAGCCCGCAAGGGGGTCACTTGGCTGTTTGACCCGCCAGCCTGCCCCCATTGGGGGGGTATTTTTGAAGCCGCGGTGAAAGCGGCCAAGGGACTCTGGCGGAGATTATTGGGAGACACAGTTCTCACCTTTGAGGAATTAGCTACGGTATTTTGCCGCATTGAGGCCGTACTAAACTCGCGTCCATTGTGCCCGCTCTCTTCGGACCCTAATGATTTGGAGGCCCTAACCCCGGGCCATTTTTTGATTGGACAACCACTTGTCGCCCTGCCGGAGCACCCCCTTGTCGATGTGAGCCGAAATCGGCTATCGCGGTTCCAGTTAGTGCAACAGCTCGCTCAGAGCTTTTGGAAGCGTTGGAGCTTGGAGTACTTGCACATCCTCCAGCAGCGCGTCAAGTGGACGGATAAAACTCATCCTCCCAAGGTCGGAGACCTCGTCCTGATTAAGGATGCCAACCTAATGCCGTTGTATTGGCGCCGGGGGCGCATTCTCAATCTAGTGGCTGGCACCGATGGGGTTCCTCGATTTGCTGAGGTTTTGGTTGACGGATCGGTGATGAGGAGAGCGGTCGCAACCTTATCAAGATTGCCAATTGATTAGCGGACGGGAAGGCCCGTCCGGAGGGGGTAGATGTTGCGTTCCTAAACGAAGTAAAAAAAAAAAATACCATAATTTGCGTTGACAGATCTACGACTGTCACTTGTTGTCAACTTGTTGAAAGAATTGTCTTGAGAAAAAGTTTGTTGAAATAAGTTTTTGTTCGAATAAAGTATAATCCGTGAATATCATATTTGGCCAGCGTTGGATTGGTTATATTTTGGACTAATTAACGTAATCGATTGGAAGTTGTTCGACTAAATCACATATTTGGTTGGAAGGGCTCCATTTGTACCACGCGCTCTGCTGATCTGTCCACACAAACCTTCATACACCCCTACACTTCATAAACACACGAATACAGACACAGACAGGTAAAGCGTTGTGTTTCGGGCGACTTCAAGTAAATGGTAAGTGAAATCCATTTATTAACAATTTGCTCTGTGAACCGCAGACTGCTCACTTCCCCATTGTACCCAGGAGGGCTAAACTTCCACTGCGCAATATACCTCCTGGCCCGGAATTGAACAGTAGCCTTTTTGGCAGAGTTTACTTTTAATTTGGCTTTTAAATTTATGAAGAGGTAGATTCTTCATTTCACTAGGAAGCTTGTTGTAGAAGCGTATACAGTTACCCTGAAAGGAATTACTAATCTTGTGGAGTCGACTATTACAAACCACAAGATTGTTTTTATGTCTAGTATTTACGTTATGTATATCACAAAGCCTTAAAAAATTGGAAATGTTTCTTCTAACATACAAAAGATTTTCAAAAATATATTGGGAAACTACAGTTAGAATGTTTATTTCTTTGAACTTTTCTCGGAGGGAGACTCTTGGGCCCAACTTATAAATTGCCCGCACCGCCCGCTTTTGCAGCACAAAGATTGTATTTAAATCTGCG